>JAVANC010000014.1:6797845-7062566 GCA_033319125.1 Parnassius glacialis
CAGCATATACATAGATTGCCACGCTGGGCAGGTGTGTTGGCAATCGCACTTAATATTTCTGTTTTATTTCCCTCTGTCACATCTTACGTCACCCACAAGATGATATGAGGTAGTTGATTCGCTTAGGACGCCATTTTACGACACGCTATCTAATTTAATCTTATTTCCTTGAATCGATATAATTTTTTCTATATCATCTATGCACTTTGTAATTTTTTAACCGAGTTCAAATTTACAAAGAAGCTATAATATCTTCGAATATATTATAGCCTTCGTATGTTTTATTCAGGTAGGAAACCGCTCACATGATTTAAATAATTATTTTTTATTAAATAGGTTATTATGCCTCAGGGATGGTTCCATATAAATTTAAAGAAAAAAATATACCCCTAAGGTGAAAAAAAATAGAGAATGAAGACTTAAGTGGACTTAATTGAACGACAAAAATATAAAATTTTAAAATTTTTATTTAATTCAAAATTTAAAAATAAACTTACTTGACTGTCTCAGAATCGACTTCAGATGCTATTTTGTGGATTTTTTTTAACTTTGTGCAGTCGGTTCTACTTTTTAGGCTTCATTAAAAAAATAACTAAAATTCTAACAGTGGTGGAGCCACGCGGCAGCTTTTGCTGTCGCACGGATGGGCCGGCTCGAACCGGGGTGGAACCACGACCTCACAGACTACCAGCGTGAAGTAGAGGTTTACCTCTGCGTTTCGCTTGGTGAGTGCAGGTGGCCGGAGGCCCTTATACTGGAAATGAGGAATTCCATCTTAGTCCTCGCGGGTGACAATGCATTTGCATTTTGATTCGCAAACGAGGATAGATGTAGATGTCTATGGGCCGCAGCAAACACTTACCATCAGGTGGACTGTGTGCTCGTTTGTCACCCTTATCCTTTAAAAAAAATATAAATATGGTTATCTATAATTACACCAATCGTTAGTTACTTTTACAAATATTATATTTTTATATTCTACATTCTGTAACATTTATGGAAAAGTGAATAGAATAAGCACTGTATATTTAAGTACAAAAATATTTTCGTAATAATAAAAAAATGATTTTTTCATCTAGGCGAATATTCCCACTATTAAAAATAATTTGACAGATTTATATTGTTCCTTGGAATCTTGCAATGCTACAACGCACTAATTTTGAAGCGATGCAAAATGAAATAATTAAAATAAAAAAAAAAGTTATTAAAAGCGACGAAATCCGTATAACAGCTTTTACTTATGTTTAAACTACATGCACATTTATCGAACTCGGGACTACTATCATCACTATCATACGACTTAGTTAATTTTAATTGAGGTAATGCAATGCTTTGAAACTAGAGCCAGCTCATTAATGCTATGATGTTGGTAAACGTCGCACGTTGAAATGAGCAGGAAGTAACTTGTTTACGTTTATACGGCATTCGTTCGTTAGCTACTAATAACGGCGGTTTCCATTTTATTTTTAGGTTACCATAATGTTGCAGGATTGCGATCTTTGATTGGTGTTATTTTGGTTTGTGAAACTATTGTGAGACGTTGCCAGGGGAACTTTTAAAAGCGAACGGAATGTACAAATTTTAATTTTAAAAGATAAAAAATATCATTAAATTACTCAACTATTGTGAAACCTAAATTATATAATATGACATTATTAGCCAATTATATTTTATAGCCAACATAATTTATAAATGGAGAAGGAAATGAAGACAATTCGTTCATTTAAATACATAAATTATTGTTAATTTAGTAACTTGTAGAAAATATTATAGCTGTTCCTTATTATTAATAGGACTTTATATGGTATTAGGTAATAAAGTAAAAATATACAAAACATCCTTAAACCGATATAAGATGCCTGTGAGCCTTATTCAAGGGACCTTTTTCTCCTCAAATCTCTTATATAAAAATGATACTGTCTGCAGGCCCGTAAATACTGGGCATCTGCTTATGCCCGACATCTAGCAGATGGCAGCATATAAATAGACGCCGAGAATACTTAGCATGACTTTACATAGAATTTCGTTCCTTTTTTGGACTGAGTACTAACTACTCTATTTGGGTTAAAAGCTATGTATATTTTAATATATTTTTGAAATCTTAAAAAAATAAAAAAATTCCGCAAAACTTCACAATTTAAAATAATAAATAGAAATCGTTTGATACAAAAAGTGATCAAAATATTGTATTTTTTTAAAGTTATTACATGGTTATATGTACTATAAACCATCATCATCGTCATCATTATCAAAGAAACAGCCCTTCACAAGTTCTTTGTTAAACATAAGCCAAGGAATGTCACAAAACGCGATCTTGAGTCTCCTGCATCCATCGTCTTACCAGGTCCTCACTCCATCTAAGGAAGAGGATGCCTTACTTCGGTTACCGGTACAAGGCTGCCACTCGAGAATCTTTCTTCTCCATTCCCTTGTAATATATTTGAGTAAAATTAACTGTAATTTTAAAGAAAATCTAAAGATATATTTTCTAATTTATATATAATTTTAAAACGTAGAGTATTATTATAGGTACTGTTTTGTACATACGAAATTTTTGTGAATTTTCAATAGAAAATAAAACATAGGATTACTTAAATATTTATTATTTATAAAATTAAGTTATATGATAGATGGAAAATGTTCACATTGGTGGTAATTTAATATTGTGGATATTTTGTGTACTTTCACTTCTATTAATTGTACAAATAAAGTTGTGGAGATATATCAACACTGTATTTTCATTTCCAAAATATTAAAAGTCTAATTTTTACGTCACAAAGACACATATTTTTTTAATTTTAACACCATACCAGTATTTCATACTGTATCTTCAAAGCCTTTTACATACATATTAAGAACAATTATTTGTAGAACATAAAACACTTATTTCGTGAGGGATTCGAACCTGCGATCCAATCACGTTACAGCCTAATCCTTAGGCACTGTGTTATTGAGCTATCTGTATTTTTTTTTATAGGATCGAGTGACAAACGAGCACACAGTCCACCTGATGGTAAGTGGTTGCTGTGGCCCATAGACATCTACATCTATCCTCGTTTGCGAATCAAAATGCAGATGCGTTATCACTCATGAGGACTAAGATGGAATGCCTCTTATCCAGTAAAAAGAGTATCCGTTTCCTTACACTCACTATACGAAACACAGCAGCGTTAAGCTGCTATTTTACGCTGGTATTCTGTAAGAGCGAGGTCCTTTCCCGGTCGAGCCGACCCATTCGTGCTGCAACTATACTACTAATATAGCTGCAGCATGGCTCTACCACGTACAAAATTTAATCGTAATAAAATTGTATATATAATTTTATTACGAGTTTATTTAATATTGAGTAAGGCTAACAAACCCGTTTCCGAAAAGGCTTTAGTATCATATACCACATACATACCCTTCGGGAAATTGTACAGAATTCCGAAGAGTATAATTTGCCACTATGTCTGGCGTATGTGGACTATGAGAAAGCCTTTGATTCCGTCGAAACTTGGCGGTGCTACAGTCCCTTCAGCGGTGCCAAGTTGACTGTCGGCATATCGAAGTGCTGAAGTGTTTGTATAGTAAGGCTACGATGGCTTTCCGATTACAGAACCAGAGTATGAAATATTTCCAACTGCAGAAAGGTGTAAGATAAGACTTTTTATATATACCTAGTCAGGTCATAAATTCTGTCACATATTAATTATAAAATAATTGAAACAAGTTTATTCATTATGTAACCATTTATATACCAAAATGAACTTAACAAAACATAGATTCTTATGACATCAAAGTTTATTCACAACGACCTCCGTGATTTTGAATACAGGCCTTAAATCTGCGCGGCCAGTCGTCTGTCGCAGCACGAACGAGGTCCATGTCAATATCGGCGGCTGTCTTAATTAAGGATGTCTTGAGTGACTCCAAATTGGGATGAGGCTTTGAGCACGCCTTTTCCTCCAAGTGTTGCCATATCTTGTAATCTAACGGATTCAAATCTGGACTGGAGGAGGGCCAGTCTTCGTGCCGGATGAAGTCGATTTCACGCACCGCCAGCCAGTCTTGTGTGCTCTTGGCTCTATGAGCTGGCGCCGAATCTTGTTGGAATACCCAGTGTCTGTTATTGAACATGGTATGAGAAACAGGTTCTACAAGGTTCGTCAGGACTGTATTTTGATACACAACTGCATTCCTTTTTACACCTTTCTCACAAAAAGGTACCTCTGTTAAGCCCCAATAAGAAACTCCCAACCATACCATGAGCGAGGATGGAAAATGATCTCGTTGGACACGCGGAATACGGTTGATCACTTCCTCACTACTGTGTGCGTATACCTTATCATTTTGTTTGTTGTAGCTCTCTTCTACGGTAAAAAAATTTTCATCCGAAAAAAGAATTTCCCGATATTTTTTCCCGCGTATCGCTTCAACAAAGCGCGGCATCTCTTCAGTCTCAGGTCCATTAGACGAGCATTCAAACGATGTCCTGTTTTTCTTCGATATGCTCGAAGCCCTAAGTCTTCATTTAACACCCTTTTTACCGTGGTTCTGCTTAACCCCATCTGAAGGGCCAACAGTTTCTGCTTACGTTTGGGATTTCTTTGAATTCGCGCCTTCACAGCTTTTATCACTGCTGGAGTCCTAACAGACCGAGGGCGACCACTTCTTGACCTGTCATCTACACTAGAGTCTTCATTGTATCGTTTGATGGTACGATAAACGAATCTTTTGGTTATATTCAAATTTTTCCGTATGTCAAAAATTTGAATTGGCGCGTAACCGCAACGATGCAACGCAATAACTGCAACACGGTCTTCTTTAAGCGTCCACTCCGTATTTAAAAATGAGTAAAATTCTAAAAAGTATACAGTTTTATTTACATGAATAATTCGAAATTCGAATTCAATAAACTTTATTGTGGCCAGCATTCTAAAAGAAAAGTTTTTACTGTGTGACAATACTTATGACCTGACTATGTATAGTAAGTCGTATGTAAGTAAGTAAGTAAGTATATAATAAGACGTTTTCAAGTTACTGGACTGGAAAGGATACGATATTAACATTAATGGCGAGTACATCACTCACCTTCGATTTTCTGACGATATGGTCCTTATGGCAGCATCGCTGGAGGACCTGAGCACTATGCTCAATGACCACAATAGTGTCTCCTAACGGAGAGGTCTTAAGATGAACATAGACAAAAGAAAGAACATGTTTAATATCCTGTCTTATTGTTGGGAGCACTAAGGTCGAAGTTGTTGACGAGTATGTTTACCTGCGATAAAAAGTCCGACTAGGTAAATCCAACATCGACCGAGAGGTCAATCGACGGATTCAACTCGCCTGGGTAGCGTTGGGGAAATTATGATACATCTTCTTGTCAGACATACCTCAAAACTTGAAAACGAAATTGTACACACAGTGTGTGTTGCCAGTGATGACGTATGGATTTGAGATGTGATCCTTCACTGCTGGCCATATGAGTACGCTCAAAGTCGCTCAGCGAGATATGGAGTAGGCTATTTTTGGGGTTTCTTTCCATGATAAACTTAGAAATGAGTATATCCGCAGTAGAACCAGAGTGACCGACATAGCCCAACGGATTAGTATGCTAAAGTGGCAAAGGCCGGCCATATAGCTCGAAAAACTGACAACCAATGGGAAAAAATGTTCGTTCTCGAGTGGCAGCATCATACTGGTAGGCAAAGTGAAGGGTGATCCCCCACTAGATGGAGTGACGACCTGGTAAGAGATGCAGGCAATCGAAGGATTCAGGTGGCTCAGGACAATGATTTGTGGAATAAGTTTGGGGAGGCCTATGTTCAGCAGTGGACTTGTGAAAGGCTGTAATGGTGATAATGATGAAGGGTGATAAACGACCACACAGTCCACCTAACAGAAAGTGAATTCTGTGGCAAATGAATACTACATTTACTTTATCCTTGATTAAGAAACAAACTGCTCATGTACTGTCGCTTTTGAGGATTACAATGAAATGCCTCGTTACTAGTCCGAAACATTGTAGCATTAATACTTTCATTGTCCAGTTTTCAGACACAACAGTAAGACAATAGCAATGACTTACATTTACACAGGATATCGAAAGGTTTCAGCCATTTTTTTAGGCTGGTATTCCGTAAGTGCGTGGTATTTCCCTAGTCAAGTCTACCCATTCGTGCTGCAACCGTAAATAGTCGCAGCGTGGCTCCACCACGTCAGGAGTTTATTTCGTGAAACTATAATCATGTATTTAAAATAAATGTCTCAATATCTAGTATATACGTTACACGTGTTCGTGACGCGCGTAATGTTGAGTTAGGTTCTGCAGAATAATCTGCAGATAATTCTGGTTAGAAGTAGTTCCAATATTTGTAAAATTTAAACGCTATTGTACTTGTTTTAATTTTACTAGATAAAATTTCGGGAGCTAGATTATAGGACAAAGAAGATAATTTACCGGAGACCCATTTTACTCGAAAAGAGGCATTCCATCTTAGTCCTCACGGGTTAAGGCTTTAACAAGCCTGAATGACCTTGACGAAACGGCTATCGCAGAGATTTTAGCCAACGTCAACACCGTCTAGCGACTTCGTTCTGTATTACTTATAAAAGTGCAAAGATTAATAGACTGCAGAGATGACAATTATAAAAGTGACATACTGCCTGTTATGCTTGCGCATCACTGAGAATTATGTCGTAGTTACGCATCTTCAATTACATTGTGCTGTAGCTTTGTCCGGTAGGCGTCACGAGCTATCAAGTGTTCAAGTTTCAAGTACGTAAGAGTTTTTTATTAAATATGTTAAATCGTATTTATTTGTATCGTATTAGTAGATTTGGGTCAAAGCGTTCGCTGTAAATTTTTCCCGGGTATGATCCCCGACGGCACGAATGATATTTGTAATTGCAATTTTCGTCAACATGCATTGGGGCAGTTCGGCGGGCATTTCCTTGCCCTAAAACCCTCTCAGAAATAAAAAAAGAGTTCTGTGCCCAGTAGAGGGACTTGTATAGCCTTTTACTTTACTTTGTAGCAATATTTATATTATGTTATATTAGATACAGAAGGGTACCTTATGCTGACAAAAATATCACGTGGAGGCGACGAAATCGTAAAACATCTTTGTACCTAGATATAACGTTCGAAAGATTGTCAATCATGTTATACACCACATTTTCTATAGAGCGCAGAACATTGCAGATAGGGCAAAATAAAAAATATCCCAAAATATTATGGGAACTATTTATTAATAATATTTGTAGGTATTTATAATAAAAACAATGAACAAGCTGCAAGGTTCAACTAATAATGTTTCTTGTAAACACAATTGTAAAATTCCTGTTTTAATTTTTACCAATGGTTAATTGATGAAACGTAGTCAAGATCACTTCATATAAAATATATTTAATTAAAATTGACACATGACCTATTTGGCTTTCTACTTACAACTCGGCGGAAATTTGAAAAGAAGATTTTGTCTTTTCACACAAGTATTGTTTACAACTGGCGTGGTTTCGAAAAGCGTGATTAAGTGTCAGCGGTATATAATCAATTAAATACTGAACTTTTTTGAAATTTTTCTTTGTTTATTTTTGTTATATCTTCTTAAAAACTGACGCCATCTCACTATTTTATTATTTGTTTTTTTTTTGTAACGCATAAGGATAAGTTAGACTAAGTTAGATTAACTTGGATAAGTGTGTAAGTTTTTTTTTAATTTTATCACAAATTTTACCGCAATAAATTATTACCTTTTCTACAGTGATTCTCTCCTCTTAGTTTCGGCGTGACTGTAGGATATTATACTGAGTCACCGTCAGTTACTAAGCGGCCATAAATCATTATATGTATGTATAGACATAGATAATATATACATTTTTTTATTTTAATATTTATGTTTTTTTGAATTTTGATTGATTTTTTGAAACCTGGTAAAATTATTTTTTTCCATACCAATTGATGGGCCTGAGTATAATGCTAGTTATGCTCTTTGGCTGAAGTTATTTTTTATTTTATGCTCAATTGCAAACAAAACAATATTGATTGCGCATTTCTTAAACAAAATTTTACCTCTTTTCCTTCTAATGGAGCTATTATTAGCACCTAACATGGCGGAATAGTTATTATTATCTATAAGACCATTTGCAGAAACAGTTTTTGTTAACAGTTATGAGTATAACATTTTATCAGCTGCTTTGTTTATAGTGCCTTGAGCAACACTTTGCCGGTTTCTGTACAGAAAATGATGCTGGCTTTGCAAATATGGATGGCCGCTACCATTGAATATAATACCCGCCATGTTACACTTATTTACATAGAAACTTTAATTATCATTTATATGCATAAAATTATAAATAGCACTTTTTACACAAGAAAGTAAACTTTTAGATCAGTCCATCTTGTTTTTCACTAATTAAGTGAAAAGTAAAACAAACCAATAGGTACCGTGATTTAAAATTTCTTGCAACATTTTATAGAAAAGCATGACCTTATCATAATATAATAGTCAATCATTTAGCCATGTGATAAAACTTTTAAGTGTGCCAGTCAAACATTAATCATGATATTCGGGTCATTATACTGGAAATAGTCTTTTAAATATTTTGTAGTACAATTGATAATCTTCAGTATGATTGACCGTGTATATGACTTTTATAAGTCTATGTTATTTTTGATGTAAATTATTATTGCAGATAAAAGCCCTTTCACATTTATTGTATTCTTGAATTAAATTAATCGAAATGAAATAAGAATTTTGGCTCTTTATAACTGATCTTTAAATGTAAAACACTGACTTGAAATTATATAATTATCGGCATTTTTTTAATTCATTTAACTTTTTTAAGATTGTGTTGAAACTCTACTGGTAAAAAAAAACAAATATATATATATATTATAGTTCTTGATGAAAATAAAGTATGCGCGTTACATCGCATCCCATCAAGAATTTCTAATGTAATTCTTGGTGTACAGCTAAGACGTGATAAAAACTGTAAACAATAGAATAACAAAACAATGAAAATATTTGTAAATACTTGTTTTATAACCTAATAAATATTATTTGACCGTAATAAAATAAAACAAGTTAATCTTCGGCAGTAAAGTAAAAATAAATATTTTCGATTAGTTTTGCAATACCTAACAGCCGGATCAGCGGGCGATTCTGATCCATCTAAAGATGCTAAATTTCAGCAAGCACTGTCAAACTCAATAGGAGTGACTGAAAAACGGTTCTTGATATAGAAGGGTAAATAAATTATTTAACCTATAAAGTAAAATCACTTTATTAAAAATCAAAACTAATCAAAACCAATAGCTTTATTAACATGAGATATATAATTGTACGAGTGCTTACAATACTTAACATTATTTTACTGAAATCTCAGAAAGTTTTTTTTAATAGAATAAGGGTGACAAACGAGCACACTGTCCACCTGATGGTAAGTGGTTGCTACGTTCCATAGACATCTACATCCAATCTCGATTACGTATCAAAATGTAGATGCGTTGTCACCCGTGAGGACTAAGATGTAATGCCTCGTTTCCAGTAAAAAATTTCTCCGGTTCTCTACATATACCATACGAAACACAGCAGGGTTAAACTGCTATTTTACATGGTATTCCGTGAGAGTGTGGCCCTTCCCCTGTCGAGCCGACCCATTCGTGCTACAACTATACCTACCACTAATATAGCTACATCATGGCTCTACCACGTAAGAAAAAATTGACGTTGAAAATTTAAGTATTTTCAGAAGCAACATTGCAATTATTTTCTATTGAGTGAATTTTTGTGGAATCGTGTTTTGCAAACCGCCACCTGAAATACGTACAATGTTTTTTCGATAACGACGTGAAATTACAAAACGATCGCCATGCATATCATTGTGGCTCTATTCAGCCTCTTAATATGAACATACTTCGGCATTCAGAGATTTTAAAAGTTTTCATGCGTAGATAATGGAAGATATAATATTATATTACTGTCCCGTGTGAGGCAACCTTTATACTTATATACATATTCTCATCATATTTTTATGGTTGGTTAGAAAAATTATATCTAAATGCAAACTTTCACAGGGTAAATCTTTTTTTACTATTTTTACCCAGCAAGTAGTAAAGCAACTACAATCCCATCGGTAAGTGGTTATGTAGCCTGTATATACATTACGTATATGTAGTGGTAATGGTGAATTGCACTGACTTAACAAAAACCTATTCACTCTTGCCTTGTAGGTAAATATTATTTGCGACCTATTTGTGTGTGTGTGTGTGTGTGTGTGTGTGTGTGTGTGTGCACGTGTGTGTGCGTATGTGCGTGCGTGCGTGTGTGTGCGTGCGTGCGTGTGTGTGTGTGTGTGGGTGTGTGTGTGTGTGTGTGTGTGTGTGTGTATGTGTGTGTGTGTGAAGAAAAGCGTATGAGAATACGTGAAGAGGAATAAAAGTTTAGTACTACTTCGCTTACCTATACGAGGTTGCCACTCGAGAACCTTCCTATTTTTTATCTGTTTTCCAAGTTATATAGCAAGCCCATTGCCATTTCACTGTAATATTCCGTTGGGCTATGTCAGTTTCTCTGGTTCTACTGCGAATATCTTCATTTCTAACTTTATCACGTAGAGAAACCCCTCTCCAATTTAAAATTTTTACATTTTTTAGATGATAGTTTGTCTAACATAAAAAAAAAACCAAAACCCAAGAATGTCTTTATATAGTTATTTATACTTAGGGAAGCACCATTTTTTTTTATTTATTTAAATTGTTTGATTTAATTTGATAACAGTGTACCTAAATGTAAGTATCTGTGTCTATATTTCCCTCCCCAATAATATTTTACAAAGTCATACTCATAAAAACAGTGTTTTATTGTAATACATAATTATAATTAATTACAATTAACAACAATTTATTAATTAGTTGATAAAATTCAGTATCAACTAATTAATAAAAATATGCAACAATAAAATTACATAGGTATTAAAAACTATCGAAATCTAAGTAACGAGAGCATGTTGGTCGTTCCACATCTAAATTATATAAAAATGCATTTTTCAATTTCACTAATCAACGTCGCCGCGAAAATTTCTTCTTCTTTGGGCACTTTAAAAATTAATTTATTTAGAAAATAATATTTACAGTTACCAGTGTACAGATATTAACTAAATTAAGTATTTCTAGTCATAAAAATATTTATAATTGAGTATAAACTTTTAAAAAAGTAATATATATTTGAACGAAGTTGCTCCAACACCGAGACGCGGTCCACCCTCAATGAAGTCCGAAAACGGACTGTGACAGGCTGACAGGGCGACGGAGCATGCGCGCTCGCGTAAATATATTCAATTTCAGGAAAAAATGATATATTCTCTTATAAAACGGGGAATAAAAATAAAACTCTCAATTAAAAATATTGATATTTTTAAGAGCTTTTTTTTTAGTGTAAGAACTATTTAAAAAGCTTGTGCCGTTTTGGAGAAATTTTGCAAAATATGACAAAGATAGGTACTATTTGGGGATTTTTTTCCTAATAAGGGGTTGACAAAAATACAATTTTGTTCAATTAAATATATTTACCAAATCCTCTTCTGTTACCCTGTATGTTTTCTTTGTGGATTAAATGAACAGTTATTGAGATTTTTTTACTTAAATATCCAAGATTTAGGCATTTCAACCACTGTTAAGGCCTTAACGACAAATCTGCATTATGATTCTTTATTATGGAAAGATGTTGGTGTCTATGGGTCACAGTAACCACTTACCATCAGGTGGGTTGTGTGCTCGTTTGTCACCCTAATCTATAAAAAAATAAGACATTGATCGATAAGAGATAAGCCGACAAAGCCGGGATCCGCACACCACTTTTCGGACGGCAGTTAGATAGCTCATCTGTAAACTCATTCGTGTGAAGGAACATCATACCGTTTAGCCACAAATGGATTCATTATCACTATCATCAGTAATCAAAATCATCATCATCATTAGTCCCCGTTTATATAACAATATAAACCTGTAAAATCCAACCGCCTTATAACACTAACGTCGTAGAAACTATATGTAAAATATAACTTGACGAGAAGACAGACCTAAGGAAGTAAATAATACTGGTACTTTGCAAGATGTTGCAACTTATCTAAGGCTAAACAATGACCCTTCGCGGACATAAAAGGACAAAAGCAAAAATCTAATAGAGTAAGATATATAGATGTGAGTAAGTTTTCACAGTTACGATAATTTTTTAAATAGCTTACAGGTTCGTCTGTATATTATTTACGAAAAATATGATAAAAATAATAGCCCTAATATAAATAACAGTTATGATAACAATAATAAAACAAATGATATTTATCTACGGAGCGTTTCACATTGATATACAACATAAGCCATACAACATAAGGCCATTGTGGATAGGTCTGGCGGGATCAGCGGCGTAAGACGCAACTTTGAAATTCTCAAGGCTAATCGATTTAGTAGCATTCAAGCTAAAGAAAGAAATAAAGAAAGAAAGAGGGAAAGAAAGACCTTTCCCCTTGGTAATTTCCTCTCATATTAATAAATCACAACTCCATAGTGAGAAATTCTCAATGCCGTATTGAAATGTGTGTCTTGATTCGAAAGCTTTTTCATTATTATCAATCGATTGGCATTTTCTTCTTAGTTTAGTTCAATAAAAGCCAATTGGATCCCTACCCAATTGCAATTTGCCCAAATTCATTTTATCTGTTTCATCCAAGTTTCGTCTTTATTTCTTATTTTCTTTACTTTGGTATTCTACTAAATCACTGAAGTAAGTGATTACATAATTAAGCCACGTTCTTGCTCAGGAACGTTACCTTAAATTAAAAAGGATAAAAACTGTTACATCTGTTTTCACTAATTAATAAATAATCACATTCGCATTCATATAAATTCTTGTATAAAAATCTTACCATAGAATAGGAACAATTTAATGTGTAAATATGTGCAAATAAATGGTGTAGTAGTTATAACTAATAACTCTGAGAGTAAGTACAATCTTAGGAGGGATCCGAAAATAAGAACAAATTCTTATGGTTGAACGCAATTGACATCTTATCTGGTACAAAATAAGATAGTTGTAAAGGCAACAAACCTTGTGATGGGAAGAAGAATTTTGTGAAGCCTTTTTCCATTCTATAGCTACCGTAATTGAAGTACCATTAGCGAAACAAAAATAAAAATGTTTGTTTGTCTTATCGACATCAAGTTTGCTTCTCGGAACGTACACAGAGGTCAATCCTACGATACTATACGAATAAATGCTGGGACACGACCGCAGTATGCCTTCTCAGACCCCATCTAATGCACACGAAACGTCAGGAAAGAAGTTTAATTAAACGTTATAAAATTATGGACATATAATCAATAGACATGAATAGGCGTATAATGTTTATGGTAATTATTGTTTTTTAATTTCAATGATTTATTACTGGAGAGTTATAAGGTCCCTAATTTTACGAGCATGTCTGGTGTAGAAAATCAATTAACGAGCACAAAAGATTCCACAACTGCGCTCGAGGAAGCAGTCGAAGACAAAAGAGATAAGGCCAACGATTTATCCTCAAAGTGCATAAATTACCCTTAAAGTGCCCCAAGTTAATCAATTTACTTTAAATAACATAAACCGCGAATTCGCGAGTATTTCATTTGATAATTATATGATCTATAATTTTCTCTCATATTATTCTTTAATATGATAATTTAAGGTAGTTTAAAGTTAAATTATCAACCATTACGGCCTATAAAACTCTATATACGCCTCCCCCATATATTTTTTCATAGATTTTGCCATAGTTGCCACTTTGGCACGGGTAGGCAGTCGCATTTTCTTATTATTATGAATTGTTATCAGGATGATGCTGCTACCCATCTCCTGTTCCAGTTTCCCTCTTTTTTATAGGGTAGGGTGACAAACGAGCACACAGTCCACCTGATTGTAAGTGGTTGCTGTGACCCATAGACATCCATATCTATCCTCAATCAAGAATCAAAATGCAGATGCGTCGTCACCCGTGAGGACTAAGATGGAATGCCTCTTTTCCAGTAAAAAGGGTCTCCGGTTCTCTACACTCACCATACGAAACACAGCAGTGTTAAGCTGCCATTTTACGCTGATATTCTGTGAGAGCGTGGTCCTTCCCCGGTCGAGCCGACCCATTCGTGCTACAACTATACTATTAATATAGCTGCAGCATGGCTCTACCACGTATAAAACGATCTGTCGCCTCTTACGTCACCTACAGGACAATATGGTGTAGTAGATATTTTTATACCGCCGCAGTAATATACTTGTAATTAGTAATTTGATTATTATTATATAACTGTAGTAGAAATATAATCTTTATCTTAATATTATTTTTAACTATATTTGTCAGCTTCCACCTCAAGTTAACTTGAAAAGTTGGACAGAATAGAATAGAATATAATAGAATAATTTTTATTCAATATTAATTACAAGTAATTTTTATTGAAAGTCATTTTTTTACTTTACCACTGGTTCGGAATAAACCTCTGTCCTGGGAAGAACCCGCAAGAAACCCAGCGGGACATTTTTGAAATAAATTTTACAATCTATATGATTACAAACTATTTACAAAATTTATTTTAGAAACAGCTTGGAAGCGACCTCATTCCCAGGGGTTATTATGAACCATGAATTTATTGATATTATATTTACCATTTTTATAGTGTTTGTTTAATTAAATATTTAAACTCGGTAATAGAGAGACCGTGTATATTTTCTGGGACTTTGTTGTAATAGTGTATACATTGCCCCAAGAATGACTTACTGACCCTATGGAGTCGAGAGACTGGTATTACACGGACATAGCAGCAGCATCTTCTTGATAATATCTCAAAATATTATAAAACTGCGATTTTCAACGCGCCTGTGAAGCGTGACAACTATGGCAAAATCTTCACTATGAGGGAATCTATGAGAGTGGCTTAAGTTCAGCAGTGGGCTTTTATAGGCGATGTGATGTGGCGATGTGATGGATCGTTTATATTACTGTATCTGTAAACTAGACTAGACTTTAATAATGTTTTAGTATTCAAGTATTTTCTGTAGAGAAATGTCAAATGAATTATTTTAAACAATTACGCGTGAAACTATAAGAAGCATTTTGTACGTAATTGAGACATGCTGCAGCTATATTAATAGTCTAGTTATAGCACGAATGGATCGGTTCGACCATGAAAGGACCACGCACACACAGAATACTATCGTAAAATAGCAGCTTAATACTGCTGTGTTTCGTATGGTGAGTGTAAAGAACCGGAGATCCTTCTGAATAGAAAGGAAGCATTCCATCTCAGTTCTTGAGTCAGTCGAGGATAGATGTAGTTGTCTGTGGCCTATAGCAACCATTTACCATCAGGTGAACTGTGTGCTCGTTTGTAACCATTATTCTATAAAAAAGCAAAACAATAGGATAATATTAACATCTGGTGTCATGTTTTGTGGAAAATATGAAGTCACTACGAACAAAATATTGCACATGTCCCAATGATAAATTAGATAAGGTTTCCAGTAATAAGCATAGACATCTCGTTACAATATCCTCATCATTATTATTTATTTAACAATATAAATCTATAGCTAAAAATCTCAGCATCATGACTTACAAATTGCATGACGAAATTTTTTTATAAAATCCATGTGACAAACGAGCCTTTAGACATACATTTTTTTTTCAATTATGAATCAAAATGCAGTTGCAATCAAACTGCAGATCCAATCACTCTTGAAGATTAAGATGGAATGCTTCATTGCCGAACTTCCGTCACCGTTCCGTTACAGCCTATTAAAGTCCACTACTGAACATGGACCTCCCCTATAAATTGCCTTATGATGGGGATCATTGCCATAGTTTCCACGCGTTGAAAGCGGGTTGGTTTTTGGTTTTATTTTGAGCCGTTATTAGGAAGAGCCTGCTGCCCATCTCCTGATATGTTTCCCTCTGTCACCTCTTACGACACCCATCGGATGATATAGAGTAGTGAGTATTCTCACACCGCCACTTCACGGTAAACATTAATCACTACGTTTTAAGAGGCGGGACTGTGTGTCAGTTTCTTCTTCTAGTTTCTGTGAGCTGTGCTGTTAGCCTATGCAGTTCCAATAGCTTCATCGGATTCAGGGCTCACAGCCTTTGAGGCAATACAATGTGGAAGATTATTTATTTTAAATCGATTATCTTGGGGTGGATAATATAATGTTCAGTTTTGTGATCACATAATATGACAAAGTTGAGTTATCTAACCGCCGTCCGAGCAAGGGTGGCAGGTCCCGGCTCTGGCGGCTATCTTGTGTCATTCGATATTCAGGGCGGTGAGAACCACCCAGGGACGCAGGTGTACGGTGTGAACGCGATGTGGAAGGGTGTGCGGCGCGCCCATCAGCGTTTGTGGCACTAGATGGTTGTGAGTGAAACCGAAGTCATTTAGTTTCATCTTTCTTCTGTTTCAGTTTCCCTGTTATCGCCTGTTAAGGCGATAGAGGGAAACTGAAACAGAAGAAGGATGAAACTAAATAACTTCGGTTACGACACCCACGCGGCAATAAGGAGAAGTGGATGTTCTTATACGGCCACTTCACGGTACACGCCATCACATATAAAAATAGTTACGGTTTTAGCAGTGCTGCTTATTCTAATTCTTCTTTCCTCCTTGTTTTTATGGGAGAGGGGGCAAACGAGCATGATGGCTAACATAATGATAAGTGAATACCGCCGTCCATTAACAACTGCCACACCAAGGGAATTGCAGGTGAGTTGCCGGCCTATAAAAAGGAGTATGCTCTTTTCATTTTCTGCTCAGTATACAACTTATACTACTTAGCTTATAGAATAGTCCGAAAGTGGAAGCTGGTGATCTGTCTAAAAAAACCTAGTTTGGACACCATTTCCTGAAAATACGATAGCATATTAATTTAAAGCTGTAGGTTATATTTACTTCTAAATTTGTGAGAGAAACAAAAACTTATTATTATTATACATAGAAACACAATGCCAATAGTGCCGAAACATGCCACTAAACGCATTTAAAATCGTACTGAAACATTAAACATTCTTCGTGTGCAAACTGTTTGAATTATTACTCGAGTTACTCGCATTACTAGAGTTTGTGGCAAACTTTATTCAATTGTGTGTTATTTGCGTCTGTTGTGAATGTTAAAATTTAACTATGACATAAGTTTTATTTAAAATCATTACGAATTCTCATGTATTTTTTTGAGAACGTGCACTTCATTCTTCAAGGACCACGCCGTTACAGAATACCAGCATAAAATAACAGATTAATGCTATGATGATTATTGTGAGTGTAGAGAACCAGATACCATTTTTATTGGAAACGAGGCATTTCATCTTAGTGCTGTGACAACGCATCTACATTTTGATCCATAATAAAGGATAGAATAAAGGATAGAAAAATATCATTGATTATTAGTGAGATTGAGAGGTTCTATGGGCAGCTGTACACATCATCGTTGGAGCCACACGTAAGTGTGAGTAACGATCAACGAGCAAGTCTTATCCGACACAATTCCGATGATATTCCGGGCAACATTCTGAGTGAGATTAGAATGGCTCTCCAGCATCTTAAAAACGGCAAGGCCGCAGGGGAGGATGGAGTTATAGCGAAGCTTCTGAAAGCGGATGGAAAACCGGTACTTGAAGTCCTTCTGAAGCTCTTTAATTCCGTCCTTCATAGTGGCACTACATCGGAGGTGTGAAGTAAAAGTGCAGTGGTCTTGTTCTTCAAGAAAGGCGACAACGCTCTCTTGAAGAACTACAGACCGATTTCTCTTCTGAGCCGTGTCTACGTTCTGTTTTTGAAAGTCATTACGAATCGTCTCGCAAGCAGACTCGACAACTTCCAGCCTCCTGAACAAGCCGGTTTCCAAAAAGGCTTTAGCACCATAGACTATATAAATACCATTCGGCAAATTGTACAAAAGTCCGAGGAGTACAATTTGCCACTATGTCTGGCGTATGTGGACTATGAGAATGCCTTTGATTTCATCGAAATTTGGGCGGTGCTGCAGTCCCTTCAGCGGTGTCAAGTTGACTGTTAGTATATCGAAGATCTTTTTTTAAATGAACTATAAAAACCCATTCTAATGGCACGTAGTGATTTATTAGTCCTACAAAACTTAAACAGAATTATAATGACATGAGATTTTAAAAATATGAAGTCCAGTGCGTAAAATTAATACCAAGAATGTTATTCAAACTTATAGTTATTTCGTATGGTCTTCTATGATTAATTCATTGGCTTGCCGTCGATTTATTAGTTTACCGGTTAAATAACTCCGTGGTGCAGTGGCTTAGCAATGAGTTATGGTGCTGAGAGCCACAGTTTCAAATCCCACAATGAACAGCTACGGCCTTCAAGTAATTGTTCCGGATTGCGATGTTTCTTATTGCAACTTATGTATGTAAACTGTCTCTACGATACAGGAAAAAAACATAGTGTGGGGGGTAACGTTTTTCTATGAAAACGGATAATAAAAAAGCAGGGCCTTATGGTATATAGTTCTCAGTCCAAGGGCAGAATGTTTGTAATAGTAACGTTAGCAGGTATGCAGACAAGGTATGTTAATAGATAAAAACAATTGCACCTCAACTAGCTATTATTTCACACTAGTATTACTCGGATCTAGTGTTACTCGAGTTAATAAAACATAGTAGAGTGATACTTTTATTAAAGTTTATTTTTGCACTGCCAACACTCAGTAAGTTTATAGAATAATATATATATATATATATTTTTTTTTAAAGAAAGTTTTATGCTTCGTGAAAATCAATGTGGTTTTACAAAGAGTTGCTTGACAACCGATGCTGGTATTGATTTAAAGCCTTCAAGTCCCTCCGAACCTTAACTATGAGCGGTTCATTGAGTCCAGAGTCAAAACAGTCGCGTCTGTCCTTGCAAGGATGCGGCGGTACTCCACGCTGGGAGAGCTTCTTACCTTATACAAAACGCAAGTCATGTTGTGCATGGAGTACCCCTGTCACATATTGGGTGGTACTGGATTATATCACCTACAGTAAGCATCTTAGCAAGTCTCTCATTTGGATGCAATGGAGAGACTTGCTAGGAGTTTTAATGCTAAACTTGAATTCGTAGAAACCGATCTTGTCAGCCTCGAGTACAAGCGCAAAGTTGCCAGCCTCTCAGTATTCTATAGGATGCATTTCGGAGAGTGAGCGCTGGAATTACATGCATGTCAATGTATCAACTGCGTTACTTGTCTAGCATGTCGTAAGAAGACTAATAGAATATTAGATTGTCATTGTATAGGGGATGGACTAGCCATCCATCATATCTCCCACAATGTTCCATCACAGCCAATATTCTTAGGCTGAAAATGGTCCAAGTAGTTCGCGGCTCTTTGAACGCTATATACTCTTATTTAATTAGGGCTGGTTCAGAAGTAGCAGCTGTCCTCAACGAAAATTTTATTTCCAATTATTGTGAGAAGTTATAATATTAATAGACGTCATATGGGATAATTGGAGCTTATAGCTGTTTATAAATTAGTAACGAAGCGTACGTTCGAGTTAAACGTATGTTCGAAAATTAAATATGTCTCGAAGGACCATTAAACATTACCATTACAGCCTTTCATAAGTCCACTGTCGAACATAGGCGTCCCCCAAGGAATGCTACAGATCACAGTCCTGAGCCACCTGCATCCACTGACTTCCTGCATATATTACCCTGCCTTACGGCGTCTGATCTCTCTCCGATCGTATCGGTTTACCGTCCATCGGACTATGAGAGTGAGGGAACAGAGAGTGCACCTGTGTTTGCGCATACACTTGGGCACTATAACCTGTCCTGCGCCGATGGGTAGTCTCCGTTGAGACTGGCCACCGTGACCGAAATTCGATCTGGAGGACGTTATTTTTTTTTTAATTATATATTACCAGATCGTCATTCCATCTGGTGGGGAACCACCCTACGCTTCGCTTACCGGTTTGAGGCTGCTACTCCAGTAACTTCTTCCCCATCGACGGCTGCGTGGCGCAGTGGCTTTGCAATAAGTTGCCGTGCTATGGACCACGGATTCGAATCCCACACGGTACAAGTATTTGTATGGCCTACAAATAATTGTTCCTGGTCTGGATGTTTGTCGTTGTAAAATCAATAAAAATATATGTAAACTACCTCCACAATACATAAGAAAGAGGTAACGTTTTTAAAAAAAAAAATTGTCGATTATTTGAGCTATCAGGCTGACCGATTGCCACCTCAGCTTACTAATCCGTTGGGCTATGTCGGTTACTCTGGTTTTAATGCGAATATTCTCATTACTAAGTTTATCACGCAGAGAAATTCCGAGCATAGCCCTCTCCATAGCTCTCTGATGGACTTTGAGCTTTTAAGAATTTCTGGTAACACGGACTGGTAGTACAAACTTGTTTCTGAGGTATACATTATATGCGTCATAATGGAAAACAACAAATTACTTACAACCATCGCAACTATTTTTGTACTGCAAGAAAATATTTTGACAGATATCGTATCTTCAATAAAATGCGACTTGTGGTGTACGCATCGTATCGTCGTGTTTACTTTTGCCAGTGTTGTACGTTACGTATCATTTTATATTAAAAATGCTTAGGCAATATATTTCACTAAAAGCCGTTATATCTGAAAGGGGAATGAACGATAGATCTTAATGATTTTTTTTTTTGTTTTTGTTTACGAGTCGCAAAATTAAACTTTAATTTTTCATAGAGCTTATTAATCCAAAGAATATTATTTTTATTAATCATACTTTAAAGTCTATCAAATTCCCTCTGCTATACATGGGCTATCTCATAAATTATCTCGTAAGGGGAATATTAGCTAGAGTTGCCACCCTTGGTAGGCGGGTTATCAACTATAACCCTCTATTACACCTTGTTGTTATCAGCAAGATACTGCTGGCCATCTCCTGTTTCATTTTACTCTGTCGCCTCTTACGGAATGATATGGGAGAATGGATACACTTAAGCTGTGGCTGCGTGCCGAAGAATATTGTTGCTCTCCATTAATGTCTTATACATGGCGACACTAGTTACCACTAGCGCCCTCTAGTATCGAGTAGCAGAACTAGGAGAGTCAAGATCCTTCTAGAAATTTCGGGACCGATATGTACTCGAACATACTAAATGTTTCTACAGTAGAAGGTTCTGGAAACTATCTGAGGCGCTATAGGGAGCTCCGCGATGTTAGCACCTCAAGTGAGGAATTTCGATTGATCAATTATACCATCTTAAAGGTCAGAAATTGGTCATAAAAAGTCAGTCGGTCTTATTAATTGGTCAGCGTTAGAATTTTTTTTATTAAGGTTTAAAGTTTTTCAAGGTTTTCAAATTTTAGCACCTCATTCGCGAAAAAAATAAAAAATTTCCCCTATGCGCGATCGAGAAGCATTCGCTGATAATTTGTCAGCTTACATAAATATTTGGTCAGTTTAATTTAATATTAAAAAAAATTAAATCCTATAGGGCAAGTCTAGACCACGACCGAGTCACTATTGAATTGGCGATACAAGCCAATACTTCACACATACATTCAGTTTTATTAGGTCCTTACATATGAAATTGGTGTTTTGTACGGGAGGAATATAAAGTCAATTTTTTTTTGTAAAATATATTTAATTAATAAAATTATGCACCGTTGTTATCTATGCACTTTTGCCATCTCATAAGTAGTTCATTGATCCCTTTACTATAAAAACCATGGGGGCTAGAGTCAATATACTCTTTGAAGGTGGTTTGGACTGCCGCATCGGAGTTGAATTTTTTTCCTTTTAAGAAGTTGTTCACATTCCGGAAAAACGGTAATCTGTTGGAGCAAGGTCCAGGCAGTAGGGTGAATGTCACGAACATGCCAATTGTAGCTCATCTAACTTAGTGGTTGTTTGTTATGCAGTGTATGGTCTTGCGTTGTTGTGAAGCAGCAGTGGCCTAGAGCGATTAACCAATCTCTTTTAGCAGCAAGTTCTTCCTTCATGGTTTGCAGTTGCTGACAACAAATATCTGCCGTAATCGTTTGGCCACATTTTAGAAAGCTGTAGTGAACGACACCGGCGCTAGTCCACCAAACACTCAAAAGTAAATTTTTCTGAGTCAGTTTTCGTTTAGGGCAGGATTTGGTTGGGTCTCCAGGGTTCAGCCATTGCGACGAGCGCTTCCGATTATCGTACAGTATCCAAGTAATGATTCGATTTAAAATCCCTTCATTATTGTGTCGGTTGAGCAAAGTAACACAGCAGTCGACGCTTGTTTGCATGTTCAATTCGCTCAATTCATGAGGTACCCACCGTTCAAGATGTTTTACTTCCCCGATTAGCTTCAAGTGGATTAATACAGTTTTATCACTTACCTGGAAGACTGCAGCTATCTCTGAAGTCCCAAGGTCCTCCATACAGTCCCAGCAGACATCACCATCCACATACCTCCATCCACCAGAACCACAAGATGCGTCGAATCAGGTGCAGCACACCCGCAGATCCATCACAAGATGCAATACTGCAAGTAGCAGTAAGCATCAATGCAACTATCATACGGATGGCGCCCACTCACAACACACCCACATGATCCCTATCGACTTTGGTAACAAAATTGATAATGTTGTTAACTAAAAATACCACCTACGTATCATAGTAGCACGCTACTTATACGTCAGTAGCCAAAACTCCACGTAACATAACGCTATTGCACTAAGATATGGAGTTGAGTATGCTTGCTGCACTTAAAAGTACTACCGAACACATTCACCCTAATCCGAAAGATAACCGACGTATCATAACGCTATGGTTTAAGACACCGCCCACAAACGGTACGATGTCCACCGGCAAGTCGTATTGCTACAACAAACCCGCTTAACACCGGCACCAAGATGATATGTCTAGGACACATCGGTTAGCGAGTTCAAGTTTACCTCGGTCTCGGACGCTGTGAAGCAATCTACACGCCACTATAATAATCCTTTTCAAGTCCCATTTCTTTCAATATAATGCTTTTACATATTTGAGACCTTCCACATATTTGCTATATTTCATAAACCATATTATTGTATGTCTTATTAATATGGGACATCAAGTCATAACTCTGCTATCATAATGCTTATGCATCATAGAGATATTATGCCTTCTATATTAATGCCGTGGTTCGATATACTTTACTATCACAAGTCCCTAATATAGGACTAGTCATTATTGCAACCTTACTACTAGTTGTCGGTCAGCCGACCACCCCATATATATGTACAATCTTGGGTATGTGTCTCCAGCAACGCCCCCTAATAAGGGAACATTACATAAACACCCTCATTAACTAAGAAATAATATAATACTTCGGTTCAACAGACCTAACTATCATAAGTCCCTAATATAGGCCTAGTCATTGTGCAACAATATTATTAGCAATCGGTCACCCGACCACTCCATAATTGTCCCACTTCTTTTAATATAAAGTTTTTACATATTTGAGACCTTCCACATATTTGCTTTATTTCAAAGACCATACTATTATATGTCTTATACTTAAGGGGCTTTAAGTCATAACTCTGCTATCATAATGCTTATGCATCATAGATACTTTCTATATTAATGCTTTTGTATCATAGACCTTACTATCATAAGTCCCTAATATATGACTAGTCATTGTGCAACCCTACTGCTAGCAGTCGGTCAGCCGACCACCTCATATATATGTACAACCTTGCGTATGTGTCTCCGGCAACGTCCCTTTATAAGGAAACATTACAAGAACACCTTCATCAACTCCATTTTTTCAATTATATTACAAATGTTATTTATCTTTATTATTGCGATACAATCAACTTGTAGTTATATTATTTAATACATATTGAATATATTAAACAGAGTTTTAATAAATTTAGAGTTTTTAAAGACAATTTTATGCGTTTACTATACTAAACAATTCAATATTCCAAATGAATATATTTAAACTTTATGCTTACCATTGCATTTTAATTGTTTAAAATATAATTTCCATGACATTTTTAAATGTCTTTATATTAAATTTATTTATTATTTATTAATAATAATTATGAAGCGTCACACAATCAACGGGTGCAATCGTGAATTTAAACCATCCAGGGACCCATCCAAACATACACAAAAATTTCATCAAAATTGGTCAAACCATTTTTGAATTTTTGCGAAAGTAACGGATAAGTAGCAATTGATTTTAAATATAGAGATTTACGCATCTTATCCAACAACTGTGTTAAATTTTTATACATACGTAGTAGAACCACACTGCAGCTATAATATGGTTGAAGTACGAATGGGTTGACTCTAAAAAGGAAACTCCACGCTCTCAGAAAATGACAGCGTATAATACATATTTAAGCAACTTAATCAAAGAAAATAAAAAAATACTATTGGTAAATCCAATTGTGCATGCCCTAAGCGCTTTAAAGAAATAACGTATAACATGATTATATGTAAATATAATCATGTTCCGGGGGAAGGACCACGCTCTCACAGAATACCAGCGTCAAATAACAGCTTAATGCTGCTGTGTTTCGTATGCTGGGTGTAGAGAACCAGAGACCCCTTTTTACTGGAAAAGAGGCATTCCATCTTAATCCTCACGGGTGACAACGCTTCTGCATTTTGATTCGCAAACGAGGATAGATGTGGATGTCTATGGGTCACAGCAACCACTTACCATCAGGTGGACTGTGTGCTCGTTAGTCACCCTATTCTAAAAAAATACTATATGCCACGTTTTTCTAGCTTTGCAGATGTAGAAGGTTCAGGTTCTGCATCTTCTATTTTCAAAATTCGCTTAATAGAAGCGCGTATGTATCGAGGAATTATTTTATTGATACACCGGCGCAACATGTGGGGCTTACAAATTTGGTCGGCTTCTGTATTTATAAATGTGTATCTGTAAACATTTTGAGGATATTGGCACTTGTAGAGTACGTTTGAATTTACTTCACAAATATCGATCAACCTGTAAAAAAAAAACAAATGGCCATCGCTTCGTTCTTCGAATACAAGAATAGTTATTATACATTTTTGTTCAAACCATCACCACCATTTTTAGTGTTATTATAAAATAATAATATTATATCTCGTTTTTCACCTCCTTGATCGTTACACTTGTCATGGTGCATGGATAAGAAACCATAGTTATTTCCTTTGTTAAACCATAAAGAGTTTGTCCTACTGGTCTCGTTATTTTAGTGTTGAATTCTGGGGGGAGGGGGGGGGGGGGGGGAAGGGATTTCTCTTTTATTCTTGTTTGTAGTACATACATAAGTAAGACCCTTTTCCTTCAAAAGCTACATTGCTTCGATTGATGTAAACCAATTGTATCCGGTTTCATTTCGGTTCGATTTTTGTATAGGTTTCGTCAGCCATAAAATGCACTGTGTGGGTTTCGAGCACTCCTTTTCTTCATGCGTAAATCGCTGTCTATCCTTATCTTTTCCACAGTATGTATAAGCACTGTAGAGGTAATTGGTCAAAACGTCAGTCATGCACATGCGCTTCATGCCTTGCCCGGTTTCTTCGGCATATACTTGAGGAATTTGCAACGACAACGGCATCTGACAAGCATTTCGTCAATGCACATATAAGAACCAGGAGTATAGTATTTTTAGCAGTTCGAGAAGAAAATACCATACAACTCTGATATGTGTGTAACCAGAACATTTTTCTTTTTTCTTTTCTGTTATTGTGATCATCGAAATGTAATGCTGCTAGTAACATAAGAATACGTTTTTGCGAAAAAATGCATTGAAATATTTCTCTTCCTTTTCCATCTGTGGTAAACAAAGATGCATCTTCTTTATTGCTTTTGAAAATAGCAGTCAAAAGATGGAATCTTATAAGTGCTTGTAATTCAATAACATCGATGTCTTACAACTCGGGCCGATCTTCCCTCTTATATTTATGCCTCGTATTTTGTAATTTTCTATTAGTGTGTTGAACAAATATCTATAAAATATCTTCAGAGAACAAAATATTCCAGAAGTCTTCCTCTTCAGTACAATCACGCATCATATTTGAGCCTTAAACTGTAACAATATTATAGCTTGGAGTTCTAACAATGCTTTTGTGAGGATCTTTATACCACTTGAACAGTTGACAATTTCCCACTTTTTTTCCTAAATAGATTGGTCTGCTACTTACTATATTGATCAAAGGCTCATCGTCAGAGTCACTATCAATCTCTAGATCTCGTTCTTTACCCTCAGATTCGGCAATCCTACTTGAAATACCTTGAAATATCATGGTCGGATTCTAAGGCATGATTTTGATCCAACTTGCGATCTTCTTGGGCCACTGTCAGTTTAATCCAAACTTTCATTAACTCGCCGCTCGTAATCGTGATCATTTTGAATGAAATTATATGATTGAGGCTCACAACTAAAACATAACACTAAAAGTGACGTAACGTCAAAATGACGTCGAGTAGCCTCTGTAACCTAAACTGTGCGCGTGCGACGTCCGTTCCATGTATCGGCCGATGCCAAACTACACACGAGGCAGCTACTAGGGAGCACGGTTGCGGGTGGCGCGCCATTTCTAAGAAATACAGTGATTTTTGCATTGCGACGTCAAATTGACGGTAAGTCACCAGTAGAAGGGTAATGCTGCTGTGTTTCGTATGGTTAGTGTACAGCACCGGAGACCCTTATTACTACTAAAATGAGGCATTTCATCTAAATCCTCAAGGGCAACAACTCACTTGTATTTTGATTTTTCGTTAAAGATATAACATTATACATAAATGTTGATTTCTATGTGCCACAACATCCACTTTCTATCAGGTGGACCTAGTAGCTCATATTCTATTAAGCGATCGTAGTTTTGTCTCATAATATATATATATAGCTGTAATAAATCAAGCAACTGATAATTTATTTTCTCAACATTTTCAAGGCAGCCTTGTATTCAATTAAGTTACAATTAAAACGTTACTATTGCCCCGTAATCTTTATAAACCCATCCTTAATTAAATTGGCGATTAGTTTACACATGTCGGTTTAAGCGCGAGGAATTAGCTTTTAGGGAATGATGGTGAAAAGTCGTAAAAACATTTTATGTGTAAGCAATATACTAGGATCCGAATTTATTATTTGAGATTGTACTGCAATCTCTCACGTTAGTATACGGACTATGGCAATGCATTTTTTATTATTTCTTTTTTAAAAACGTTACCCCTACACTAGGATTTTCTCCTGTATCGCAGAGGCAGTTTACAAACACAAATTGCACAAGAACAAACATCCAGATCCGGAACAATTATTGTTAGGCCATACAAATACTTGTTTCTTGTGGGATTCGATCCCGCGGCCCCCAGCGCATCAACTCATTGCTAAGCCACTGCACCACGGGGCCGTCATTGATATATTGAATGAAAATATTTTCTGTATTTAAAATAAAAAGAAAATGGTATTTTTCAATCTCCCTTTTCAATAAAATATTATGTAAATAGAGCCAACAGAGCTGGGGTATGTCAAGAATTAAGTACCTTGATTTTTTGTTTTTAGTTACAGATTTCCTCACTTAATATTTTAATTAAAAATTATTTGTTAAAACTGCTATACTTGTTACAAATCTTTCAATTATAAAAAAAACATTTTTTTTATAGCATAAGGGTGACAAACGAGCACACAGTCCATCTGATGGTAAGTGGTTGCAGCGGTCTATAGACATCTACATATATCCTCTATAACAAATCAAAATGTAGATGCGTTGTCACCCGTGAGGACTAAGATGGAATGCCTCATTCACAGTAAAAAGGGCCTCCGGCCATCTGCACTCACCAAGCGAAACGCAGAGGTAAACCTCTACTTCACGCTGGTTCTGTGAGGTCGTGGTACCACCCTGGTTCGAGCCGGCCCATCCGTGCGACAGCAAAAGCTGCCGCGTGGCTCTACCACTGTTAAAAAAAACATAAAATACATTCAGTAATGAGAAAAGAAAACTATGGCTGTCAAGGCTCACACAAGTTCTTCTGTTTGGAAGTCTAAGTTTTCAAATATTGAGTTGATAGGGTGACCGGCACGCAGTTGAATATGGATGCCTTTTATAAGAGTGAAAGAATATTAAATAGGGAAAACTCGCTTTTGAAATAACTTTACCCATATTATTCGGCTTTTGTGTAAATTTGACAGCATTGAAAACTTTTTCGTTTAAAAAGTCCCCTTCTAGACAGAATTTATGACATAGGATTGCAAGTAATGGTCCGAAATTCAACCAGAGCAGCCGTGCACATATCTCTTGGTATTATTTATGCATACGTTTTAAAGTAATCCATGCCTTCTTATCAATTTCATCTTTGTGAGAAAATTAGGTATGTCTTTTTATTCATCATTAGTCAAGTCATCTGCCAAGAGCTTGCTACTATGGCAAAACCCCCTTATAAGGCAATTTTTGAGAAAGGTCTATGTTCAGCACTGGACTAAGGCTAAAATGTAGTCCTGATCACAACATCATCTTGAAAACCACACTTGTTTCGTATCACGCTATTTCTATTAATGACCGCATTTCGACAGCATTTATCCTACTCTCGTGCTTCTTCTGCCACGCCCAACTTTTCCTATCATATGATATTAAAGTATGGCATAACAAAGCATTGTGAATTGCCATGCGTACGTTTTTTGATACATTCAGACTTCCCAAGAAGCACTTCTGAATAGCCCCCTTTACTCTGCGTTCTGCGGGCAATCCTCGTTCTATATCTTTATCATATCTAACATTCCTGCTTAAATGATATGTTTTTTATTTTAATAAAAGGAGTATTTTTTAATTATAAAGGGCTCCACAAGCAGTTAAATCTTCTACATATTGTAGGGCTCACTCATAAAAGTCGACGTCAATTTAAGAAACGCTTAAAGTTGCTCTCTCCCTTTTCACAAGATGACAATAGTAAAAGACTATGTAGAGATAATTTATACTTGATTTAAGTAAGCAACAATCAATGATTGTAAGTTGGGCCATATGTATTTAAGCACCGACTTCATTATGTAAAATTATTTTATTCTTTCGATTTCTTTTGAGGATGGTTAAGTTGTAAAACACGGCATATTGTTAATTAATATCAATGTGAATGACGAATGATAAATGACGAATTTGTATTGGTGATATTTGAAATCAGCTTTGACGTTTGCATCAAAATTTAATTTTCAATACCATCAAGTGTAGTAATTTGAGGAGGAACGATGCGGGGACAGAGTCCGACGCCGCATCGAGCAGCGTGGGAGGCTCAGAGAGCTCCCGACACGTGGGACCTGGGACCGCGGAGACCAGCAAGATCTTCCGCAAGCGGTCCAGGCGGGATGGCGACCAGGGGTCGGCATCCGGTGAAGAAGAGGTTTCGGCCCGGAAAATCCCAACCAACAGGCGGGGCGGGCTGAGAGGCAAGGGGAGGGAGCTCTCTGCCAATCAGAGGGCCGAACGAGCGGCAAAGCTTGCCGAGGAGGGGCGCCACCCGGACGATACGGCTCGGGTCTCAGGCGAAGAGACGGATGCAACTGGCGGCTCCGAGGTGGAGCGTAAGGCCAGATTTGTAAAGGAGGTCGAGGCCGCGATCAAGGTCGTGGCCCACAAGCAAAAGGCCTCCTCGAAGTTAAAGGCCATTCCCGCGGCCTCCGCCTCCATCATGGCGGCTGCGGAGGCCAACTTTGTTGGGTCCGGGCCTAATGCGGACGAGGTGGCGAAGCTGCGGGCGGACGTGGCCCGCCTGACATCCGCCATGGAGATTCTCCAGAAGGAGAATGAGAAGCTCCGCGCAGACCTGGCCAGTCTACATGAGCCTGCCTCTCGCGCGGCGCCCCAGACGCACTGCCCAAGCCAGCCCGTGCCGGTGGAGAACCAGGTTCTGAACCTGGTCCGGCAGGAGCTGGCTGCCTTCCAGCACCGGTTCTCCGTGCTGGAGGGCATCGTCCTGCGCCCTCCCCTAGGGGCAAACAAGACGGCGGCGAGGCCGGCAACGGTCTCGTACGCGGCGGCCACGGCTGCAGCATCCAGGCCGGGGCCGTCCAGCCAGCCCTCGGACGGGGCTGCAGTTGCCCCTCCCCCTCCTGAAAAGCCGGTTCCGGCAAAACCGATACCGGCTGAACCGGCTCCGGCTAAGCCGGCGACGGGAAAGAGAGGCAAGGCGAAGGCAAAAAAGGGCAAGGCGGCAGCACAGGTAGTGGCTGCGCCAGCCCCAGTGCCTACGGCGAATGGGCCAGCGCCAGCGGCAAGCCAGCTGCCGCCGCCGCCACCGCCCCCCCAGCTCCCTACACCTCCCGCGGCTGAAGCCGGTTGGCAGGTTGTCGGGGACAAAAAAAAGGGGAAGAAGGCAGCCAAAAAGGGCAAGGAGCAGGAGCGGCAGCGCCAGTTCAGGGCGCGCAAGATCGCGGCTAGGCTCCGCGCCCCGAAGACCGCAGCTGTAGTGATTACACTACAGCCGGACGCGGAAAAGAAGGGCGTTACCTACCGCGATCTGCTCGCGAAGGCGAAAGAGGCGGTGGATCTCGGGGAGCTCGGGATCACCGGGGGCCTCCGGCTCAAAGTCACCCAGACGGGGGCTCGTATGCTGGAGATTCCTGGGGAATCCAGTGGCGCGACCGCGGACGCTCTGGCTTCGAAGCTCAGAGCGTCCCTGAACGCGGACGAGGCCCGAGTGTCCAGGCCCGTCAGATGCGCAGACCTGCGCATCATGGGTCTGGACGACTCGGTATCGGAGGAGGAGTTGGTGGCCGCCGTCGCCAGGTCCGGGGGGTGCACTACTGACCAGGTCAGGTCAGGCGCTATACGCCCGGACCAACAGGGTATGCATGCCGCCACGGTGTGCTGCCCTGTTACGGCGGCCAAAGCCATAGTGGAGGGCCGAAGGCTTCTGGTGGGCTGGGTCTCAGCGCAGGTTAAGCTGCTGGAGCCCAGACCTCTGAGGTGCTACCGCTGTCTCGTGGGACATCACGTGTCAGTGAAATGCGCCTCGGAGGTTGACCGCAGTGGCCTTTGCTTCCGCTGCTGTCAGCCCGGACACAAATCGGCGACCTGCTGCGCCACGCCGCACTGTGATGCATGTGCGGCGACCGGCAAGCCAGCCGATCACTGGGCCGGAAGCAGGGCCTGCGTGCCACCCGCCAAGGCCAAGGCCGCGGGTAGGGGAGGGCCCTCCTCTGCTGCCACCGCCTCTATGTCCACCGCCGCAGCCGCAACTGCCGCCGCCGCCGCTGTCACTGTTGCCGCCGCCGTCGCCGCGACACCGACGCCCGCAGAGGGGCGCCCCGTGGAGGAAGCTGAAATGGAATGCCTATAACGGCCCCATTAAGCTTCCTCCAGGCGAATATCAACCACTGCGCCTGCGCTCAGGATCTGTTGCTCCAGAGCATGGCGCAGTGGTCGATTAACATCGCTGTGGTCGCTGAGCCGTATTTTGTCTGGCCTAGGGATGACTGGGTGGCGGACCTTAACGGCTCAGTGGCCATCATTTCTTCGGCCGCCGCCGGTACCCCGACCCTTGAAGGTGTCAGGAGGGGTCAGGGGTGCGTAGCAGCACGGTTCGGGGAGTTCGTCGTTGTGGGGGTGTACTTCTCCCCGAACCGATCTCTCGCCGAGCTCCATAACTCTCTTGCAGAGCTGAGAGCAGTCGTCGTCGGAAGCTATCCCCTCCCCGTACTTGTCCTCGGGGACTTCAATGCCAAGAACTTGGCTTGGGGTTCTCGTCGTACAGATGTGCGGGGTAGGATGGTGGAAGACTGGGCTCTGGAGACAGGCCTGGTCGTCCTAAATCGGGGTTCTGTCCCCACGTGTGTGCGGATGCGGGGCGAGTCGGTGGTGGACATTTCATTCGCTAGCCCCGCTCTGTCGCCGCGTGCCATTGACTGGCGAGTCATGGAGGGGGTGGAGACCTACTCCGACCACCGGTACATCCGGTTTGACGTCTCCACCCAGCCCTCGAGCGTGCCAGTCCAACAGGCCCCGAGTGGTCCGCGTTGGGCGCTGAAGCAGCTGGACCGCGAGCTCCTCCTGGAAGCCTCGATCGTGCAGGCCTGGGTGTCATCACCGGATAGGCCTGCCGACGTCAATGATGAGGCAGGGTGGTTCCAGGAGGCCATGTCCGAGATATGTGACGTGGCAATGCCCCGCGTCCGGCCAGGAAGCGCCCGGCGTCAGGTGTATTGGTGGTCGCGTGAGCTGACGTGTCTGCGCGAGGCTTGTGTCGCCGCGCGGCACCTGTACGCCAGGCATCGCAGGCTCCGCATTCGTCCACCGAATGCGGCAGCCATTGAGGCGGAGCTGTACGAGGGATACAGAGCGGCGAAGACCGCCCTCCGGGAAGCTGTCATGCGGGCCCGGGATCGGGCCCGTGAGGAGATGCTGGAGACTCTCGACAGAGATCCGTGGGGGCGCCCTTACAAGATGGTGCGGGATAAACTCCGCACCTGGGCCCCCCCGCTGACGCAGAGTCTCCGGCCTCAGCTCGTGGAGGATGTGGTGAGCGCTCTGTTCCCTGCGCGCGGGGAACATCCGCCCCCGCCTATGGCTCCGCTACCTGCGGTGCCGGAAGCGGACCACCAGGACGACGACGACGACATCCCGGAAGGGACCGGGGTAGACCTGAGAGTGGCGGTACGTAGGCTCAAGGCCAGGAATACCGCCCCAGGACCCGATGGCTTGCCTGGCAAAGCCTGGGTCCTGGCCTCGGAGGCTCTCGGGCCCCGACTAGAGGGGCTCCTAAGCGCATGCTTGGAGAGAGGCCAATTCCCGCTTCGTTGGAAGACGGGGAAGCTGGTCCTCATTTGGAAGCCGGGGCGCCCTGCGGACTCTCCGTCCGCATACCGGCCCGTGGTGCTGCTCGACGAGGTGGGCAAGCTCTTTGAAAGAGTAATTGCAAACCGCCTCGCCGAGCACCTTGCGGGGACGGGGCCGGATCTTGCGGAACACCAGTTTGGTTTCCGCAAGAGGCGCTCTACGGTGGACGCCATCATGCGCGTGAGAGCCCTCACGACGGGGGATGCAGTGGCCAGGGGGGGGGTTGTCTTGGCGGTGTCTCTCGACATCGCCAACGCCTTCAACTCCATGCCCTGGAGCTGCATTAGGGAGGCACTCCGGTATCACCGGGTGCCGACCTATCTCCGTCGTATAGTCGGGGACTATCTGACGGACAGGGCCGTCATCTACCCCGGTCGCAACGGTGAGTGGAACCGGCGAGAGATGTCGTGCGGTGTCCCACAGGGTTCGGTTCTGGGGCCGCCCCTGTGGAACATCGGTTACGACTGGGTGCTGCGCGCCGACCTCCCTACCGGCGTCAGCGTAGTTTGCTACGCTGACGACACGCTGGTACTGGCACAAGGGGGGTCGTACGAGGCGGCGGCGGAAACTATGACACGCGGGGTTGCGATAGTCGTTGAGAGGATCCGGCAACTGGGTCTCGAGGTGGCTCTGCACAAGTCCGAGGCCATGCACTTCCATGGTCCTCGGAACAGGCCACCACCGGGATCCTCAGTGATGGTAGGAGGGGTATTCATCGGCGTCGAGTCGACGTTGAAGTACCTAGGACTCGTCCTCGACGGCCGATGGAACTTCGTTGAGCACTTCCGACGTTTGGCTCCCAAACTGGAACGGACCGGGGCTGCCTTCAGGCGGCTCCTGCCGAACCTGGGGGGGCCAAACGCCTCCTGCCGGAGGCTCTACGCGGGGATCGTGAGGTCCATGGCCCTTTACGGGGCCCCGGTGTGGGCGCGTGGTTTGGCGCGGCTTGCCGTCCACCACCTAAACGCGCCCCAAAGGGTGGTTGCCGTAAAGATGGTTCGCGGCTACCGCACGATCTCCCGCGAGGCGGCGAGCCTCCTTGCCGGATTGCCGCCATGGGATCTGGAGGCGATAGTCCTCGCGCGCCTGCACGAATGGCGCGCGGAGGCACTATGCCGGGGGGAAACCCCGCTGCCGCGGCAAGTTGTCGCGCAGCGGACAGACTTCCGGCGTGATCTCATGGCGACATGGAGAGAGCGACTGTCGCAACCCCGTGCTGGGCACGCCACTATAGCGGCGATAAGACCCCTCTTTGAGGAGTGGCTTGAGAGACGCCACGGCGTCCTCACCTTCCGCCTGACGCAGGTCCTCACCGGACACGGTGTGTTCGGGAGGTTCCTGCACCGAATCGGGCGGGAGGAAACGCCCGGGTGCTCCCACTGCGAGGAGCGACCGGAGGACACGGTGGAGCACACCGTGGAGGTGTGCCCTGCTTGGGCGGAACACCGCCGTGTCCTCGTAGCGGCGATAGGCGGCGGCGACCTCTCGCGTCCGGCCCTGGTCGAAGCCATGGTCCGGAGCGAGACGGAATGGGATGCCGTCACCACCTTCTGCGAAGCAGTGATGCTAGCGAAGGAGGTGGCGGAGCGGGAGAAGGAGAGAGCAGCAGCTTTCCTTCCCGGCCGCCGCGGGAGACGCCCCGGGCGTCGGGGGCTACGTCGTGGCCCCCGGCCACCGTAGGCGCGGGCCTGTGGATGGCGAGCAATGGGTAGCTCGCCGTCCGTCCGTCTAACGACGACAGGCCGTGTCGACGGCGCGTTTTGTTCCACGCGCGCCTCAAAGAGCTGTCAGCATCGTGAAGGGGCCCGCAAGGGCCGACGCCTGCCGGGGCTGCGGGCTGTTCGAAAGAGATACCGCGGCTCCGGAACGTAAGGGCACTGAAGGAACACGGATGGTTTTTAGTCAGTAAAAGTCTGACACTCCCTTCCGCTCCACCCAGAGCGAAAGGCGTCATTTGATGATTTTCCATCCGCAAAAAAAAAAAAAAAAAGTGTAGTAATTTGGAAATTAACTGTATAACTGAAGACGGGATTCATGTTCAAACTATAACAAACACTATAGACCTTATTTTCAAACGTGGTAGAGCCATGCTGCAGCTATATTAGTAATATAGATGTAGCACGAATGGGTCGACTCGACCGGGGAAGGACCACGCTCTCACAGAATACCAGCGTAAAATAGCAGCTTAACACTACTGTGTTTCGTATGGTGAGTGTAGAGAACCAGAGACCGGAAAAGAAGCATTCTATTTTAGTCCTGCCGGGTGACAACACATCTGCATTTTGGTATTCGCGATAGATGTCTGTGAGCCACAGCAACCACTTAGCATCAGGTGGACTGTGTGCTCGTTTGTTACCTTATCCTATAAAAAAAAAACCTTAATTAAATTCGCTAATACAAATAACTTTAATCAACTTTAAGTCAAACGTAAACCTTAATTTGAGATTTATTTTTGTGGTTTAAGATATTTTATAGAATAAATGTGACAAACGAGCACACAGTTCAGATGTTTTATTATTATATACTGAGACATATTATATCATTCCTATTTTTATTAACTCGCATTCGTGTATCTCTGTTGGGTCGAACTTATTAATTGACTAGCTGCTCCCCGAGAATTGGCCCGCGTGGAATTTATTACGATTGGATTTCATGGGTTTTAAGTTTTTTACGCAGAACTAATTATTTTCCTAAAATAAAAGCATTTTTTACTACTTATAATATCAGCTATCTGTCAGTGTAAATCCCGTAAATATCGGACAAGCCGTTTCGGAGGTTAGCCGGATCATAGAGAGGAGACAGACGAAGAAACAGACAAAAATGTTAAAAAATGTTTTTGTTATAAATACCGTATATTATGCCTTCAGTAAAAAGCTGTTATTTGTACTTTAGAAACAGGCATATCGATTTTATTTATTTGAATAGATCTCAAACTAATTTCCCGGTAGGGATTCCGATGTAAGAATATGAAAAAAACATGGTACATTAATTATTTTTTAAATTTCACTTGTTTCACAAGTAGAAAATCTACTTGGCTAACCACACAGGAAATAAACACTTCGACGGCTTACCAATAATATTAATAAATTTTATCTATTCTATTAATTAAAAATACGTATATTGCTGTTTTGTTGCAGCATGTATGTACGTCTTTAAAAATAAGTTGTAAAAACGCGAACCGATTGAACATGATCGAAGTTACGAATCGGCGGTACATGGAAAAACTTTTGTAAGTTTGTTTGTACTATCGGATGTTATTAAACATACATAAATAAATAAATAAATATTCATGTAAATAAATAAATAAATAAATGGAGTTTAAATTAATAATCCCAATCACATCACAATTATGTTCGCTAGCATTGGAACTTCAAGTTTTAATAGTAATTTCATGACACGAGCATTTTGCCCTCAAACTTGTGAATATGTTAATGTCACAGATAAGTTTATCCGTTTCAAGTTTGAGCCTTCTTGCTTTGTAGTTAACATACATAACACACAAAGCAAACTTATTTACTTTGACCAAGTAACTGAATATAATAGTTTAAGTTGAGACGTTACGTAAGTTAACATTTAAAGTGTTATTTAATCAATATCATCATCATTACAGTCCATCATAAGTTCATTACTTAACTCCGTCTGTCACCTAGAGGGGTAGGCAGAGATTACGGACTTCCATTTGGCAAGATCTTGATACACATGCTCGTCTATTAAGGCGACACAAGAACTAACAATCCAACTGTACGTAAGTTGTTACATTAAAATATTTATTAAGAACTAACTAACAGTTTCTTTTTTTAATTTGCCTGACCCGAATTCATGGCTCCTCCAAGCTTAGAGGGGCCATAACTATGCATGCTTTGCCACTGACCTATGGGATAAAATAAGATAATGGATGTTACGCCACTACTACATGCCAAACGAGCCGCTACTTATTAATGACAATTCCTACAGTTTTGTCTGGTAAATTGTTTTATTATCAAATCTTTATTTCACAAGGGACATTAAGTAAATTTTATACGTTGCTTTAAAAAATAACTTTGTACATAATGTCCGGGCTTTTAATTTTCAACATAATGATTACCGATCGGTAATTTAACAGTACGAAATACAGAGAATTACAAGGATTACATTACTAAGTCATACATCCATATTACAAATAAATAAGAAAAGTTAGAATGTTAAATTAAAGTTATATATATCACAGCTGGGCACAAGCCTCCGCAAACCAGGAGATTGGCGGAAGCGTCTTTCTAAAAACAACCAAACAATAAATAACTGCGGTTGCTAAGCCATCCACCATATCATGCTCGTGGAGGAGGCTCGATATAATCATTTCATAGTATATACTGTATATACTAGGGATGTTACGGAAGTGATATGTGTTATGATGTTAGTCTATTTAAACGCGGCTACTGACATACCTGCCGCAGGGGCAATCTAGGGAGCATAGCGATCGGAGCAATATCGGAGCTGTCTCTAGACACACGCCTGCCGTTCAGTATGAGTTATTCAGTGTACGTCTCGCTGGACGCACGCGTTGAGAATGACGCCAGTTTTTTCGAAATATCAATGAATCGGTATATAAAGCCTAAGAGTATATAGAATAAGAGTCCTAGAATAAGAGTTCTATCATGCTCCACGAGCATGATAGAACTCTGCGGTCCTCATATAATAATAAACTAAGTATCCCACTACATTTTACTAATTTTGTTAGTAAATCCTTCACAATTCAGGCTGCACTGCTCTGGAATTCCTTGCCCGATGACGTCAGAAAAACATCTAATAAGACCGCCTTTAAAAGATTGGTACATAAGCACTTTATGAAGATATTAGATGATAGTTAATATGGTCGATTGGGTTACTTTTGTTGTTATTTTATTTATAGGTGTATGTTATATATCTATTTGTATTTATAATATGTTTATATTTATGTTTCTATGTATGTGTATGTAAATATAATATATTGTCTGTATTATATTTTATAGTATATAAGTTTATTGTATTTATATGTATAATATTAGTTTATTTTTAAGTTTATCAGTTGTTTTTTACATGATTTACTCTATTGTTTATTTTATTTTGTCACCTATCACTTAAATTCTACACGTCCCGAGTTGACTGGGAGAGAATGCCTAAAGACATTAAGTCCGCCCTTTGTAATCCTTTTATTAAGGTGCAATAAAGTGTAAATAAATAAATAATAAAATAAGCCAAGCCGCTCTCTAAGTGAGGTAACTATGGTTCATTAGGTAATCTATGGGGCAGGCCTATGTCCTGCATTGAATTTTTCAAACTGTTACGGTAACGGTTTCCGAGAAATAAGTTCGCAGTTCTGCTCTAGTGCGTATTCGCGAAATTCAAATTTCCTTGATAGATTTTTCTTCTGCCCTTATTCATCCCTGTATGATGTCGCTCACGATGATTTCCTTCACGTGAACCTTTCATGTGCACCTTTTTTATGCGTGAAAGTAGAGTATATTCTAAGTCTATGGAAAGTACACTACAGATGTGTTGTCACCTCTGAGGAATAACATGGAATGCCTCTTAATAGCTATGTCTACACCAGTACGCTTTAAATTTCGTTTTCATGTTAATTTCACACTCATGTTGGGTTTCACTTTCAGTTCGTCTTGCGTCATGCGCTGTGCCATAAGACGCATGCAGCTTGTCATCTATACCCGTGCGATTATCACCTGCAACTCGTGTATACCTCACGCGCCTCGGTTAGGCAAACTGCGAAGATTCGTAATTATCTTCTGTTCCGGACCCACTCCTTTTCATCGTAACTTTTTGATGTTCTTTTGAAAAGTATGACTTCAAGCTTTTTATCGTGTTTCTAACCGTTTTTACATCACAATTATATTTTTAGCTCAGATAAATTAACGCGTCGTGTCTTTTTATTTAATTTGTGTAATCTTTGTGCATGTGGTGCCACAACACTTGATATGTTCGATAATCATTGATAAATTCTTATGTGTTAACTATGTCTTCCGCCATTTTCTTTATTAAAATCCACGAAATGTTGCATGCGAAACTATCGGTGACGGATCAGCTTTAGTTACTAGTTAGAACTAGTTTTAGCGCATGCGCTATGGTTGCTCAGGCATGCGTTAGAGGAAGATGCAAGATGAACAGGAAAGCGCACTGGTGTAGACAAACTAATTCCATTTTAACCTTTAAATCAGAACACAGCAGTGGAGGCACCGCTGTTTCTTACCTATTCCTGCTAGAGGGTAAAATAGATAAGAGGACGAGATCTACTTAGACGTACCATAAGGCAGAAAAGGATACCTGCCACCTAACAAAGTACAAACATCTAGTAAGAAGTGATTTTGTGTCTACGTGATTTACCCATCAGGTATTTTGTTGAAAACACTTTTTAAAATAAATGAAGCGACAAGTGACCTTACGATACGTTCCTACTCTGGTCCAGAGACACCGTTACTAACTTTGAACATAGAATAATTTAATGTATTTACACGAATACCTGATATCGATTAAAACTATGTTTACACATTTTATCGCGTTTAATTTAACTTATTTTTTATCCCCGACGTTACGTACAAACGACCAAAGATTAATGTTCAAAGCTGAAGTTTTCCCTAACTATGACACTGGGACGTCGAACATCTCAGTTTTCCCCGTCACCATGCTAATATGCCGCGAAGGTGGAACACCAACACCGTGGAGTTTTAGTCGATGGAGTCCGATCGTTGCCCCCTTGGGTGGATATGCGTAGGCGTTTTTATGTGTTAAAAAAAACAAAAGGTTACCAATAAAATGGGTGTCCGTTTATCGTCACTCACAGTACGAAACCCAGTTACATTACACTGCTACCCTTTACGTTGGTATTCTGTGCAAGCTAAGTTCTCGCCCGACGACTGTGTGCTCGATTGTCACTCTTATCCTATAAAAAAAAAGATACTGTAAGTTCATTCTGCGTAAATCGAACGAAAAATTAATATTAAAACACTAAAGTTAGCCGGGCTAACTGTGACATCGGGACGTCAAACATCTCAGTCTCCCCCGTGACCATGGGTGCTGTAAAGTACCCGAAACTTTGAGAATTAAAATAGTAAATTAAACGCGATAAAATCCGTAAAAAATAAATTTATTCAATCTATATTATACTTTACATTTTTTAAATGCTTATTTTTTTGTACTAATTACCACAGGAACTACACCTCTTAATATTTCTGCCGGCAAATGGCAGTCCTTGCACCGCTGTATTTCAGTCTGAAAGGTCAAGAGACCCAGTATTTTTAGTTAAACTACTGGCTCTCTTAATTACAGACTGTGATTATGTAGCCTTCTTTGTTTAAAAGTGGCTGCAAGTGTCGATAGAATGCAGTAACCAGTCACCATCTAGTGGACTATAAATTCACTTTTCACTTCAGTTTTATGAAAAAAAACCACTATTTTATTAATACAAAAACGAATAGTTCTTGGCTATGAAAGATTATAAAACATACAATAACGAGCTATCCTTCGCAAAAGTTGTTTGCAAAAAGCCACAGAGCAAGGGACGACTTATAATACTGACACCTATAACTTTATTTCTCCGGGGAAAGACTTTATATTTTCTTGTGTCATAACTTACATTTCTTTTGCAAAACTTTACTTTGCTAGAGACAATTTTGAATATTGCTTTAGAAGGAAGTTATTTGTTTTGTAATAAAAGAAACATTTTTTGAATGTAATTTACAAAAACCCTCTCAGAAATGAGAGGAGGCCAATACCCAGCAGTGGGGCGTATATAGGCTGTAACTTTGCTTTTTAATGTAATTTATAAAACGGAAAATTAAGAAAGTGTGTACATAAAAACGCTGAGGCTCTAGAACGACCAAAAATCTACTGTAAGAAATGTTTCATCCATTATCTCCTTTGAGAAAGCGGTCAATTACTTTTTCTTGATATTCTTCAAGCTTAATTCTACTTTATTTATTTTTTATTTTATATGTATGTATGTGGTTTATCATCATTACAGCCCTTCACAAATCTACTGCTGTACATAGGCCTTCCGCAAGGAATGCTACAAAGCACGGTCCTGATCCATCGACTTCCTGCATGTCTTACCAGGTCGCCACTCCACCTTGTGAGGGGATGGCCTACACTTCTTCCACGGATACGAGGCCGCTACTCGACAACCTTTTTCCCCATCGGTTTTCGGTTCTTCGAGCTATATGGCCGGCCCATTGCCATTTCAGCTTACTAATCTGTTGGGCTAAGTCGGTTGCTCTGGTTCTACTGCGGATATCGTCATTTCTAAGTTTATCCCGCAGAGAAACTCCGAGCATAGCCCACTTCATAGTTCGCTGAGCGACCTTGAACTTCCTAATCCGGCCAGCAGTGATGGACCACATCTCGGTTTCGTGGGTTATCACTGTCAACACGCACTGGTTGTACAGTCTCGTTTTCAAATATTGAGGCATACCTGACGAGATGATGTGCCGTAATTTCCCGAACGCTGCCCCGCTGAATTGAATCCGTTGATTGACCTCTTGGTCGAAGTTGGACTTACCTAGTCGGACTATTTGTCCCAGGTAAAGATACTTGTCAACAACTTCGAGGTTAGTGGTCCCAAGAACTACCAGCATAGGTGTGACATGGACGTTATACATAATCTTTATTTTGTCCATGTTAATCTGAAAACCTATCCGTTGGGAGGCACTATTGAAGTCATTGAGCATAGTGATCAGGTCCACCAGTGATTCTGCCATAAGGATTTTATCGTCGGCAAATCGAAGGTGAGTGATGAACTCGCTGTTGATGTTAATACCGTATCCTTTCCGATTCAGAAGCATAAAAATGTCTTCCAACGCCGTGGTGAAGAGCCATCGTAGCCCTACTGTACAAACACTTCAGCATTTCGATATACCGACAGTCAACTTGGCACCGCTGAAGGGACTGCAGTACCGCCCAAATTGCGATGGAATCAAAGGCTTTTTCATAATCTACGTACGACAGACATAGTGGCAAATTGTATTCCTCAGTCTTGTGTACAATTTTCCTTAGGCTATTTATGTAGTCTATGGTGCTAAAGCCTTTTCGGAAACCGGCTTGTTCGGGAGGCTGGAAGGCGTCGAGTCTGCTTGCGAGACGATTCGTAATGACTCAAAAACAGCGCCTAGACGCGTCTCAGATAGGAAACCAATCTGTAGTTCTTCAAAAGATCGTTGTCGCCTTTCTTGAAGAACAAGACCACTACACTTTTGCACCATGGAGGATGGAATTAAACAATTTCTGAAGGATTCCAAATACCGGTTTTCCACCAGATTTCCGCTGTAATTCCATCCTCGCCGGGGGCGTTTCCGTTTTTAAGGTGCTGGTGAGCTATTCTATTCTCGCTCAGTGTGACGTCTGAAATATCCCCTGAATAGTGTCGGATAAGAATAGGTCTTCTTGAAATATCTACTGAAGACTGCAGCTTCATTTCCCGTCTAACAGCCATGAGATGAAAAGTGGGAGAGTTTTTGTGTTTTTCTGCAGTAGGTCTTGCAAAACTTAGCTCCGACCGCATGGACAGTTTCCACGAGCTAATCTTTCATATTACGTGTTAGAGGCGGGTAACAATACCCACTACCGCATATCTTCCCGTGGGTGTCTAAAAGGCGACTGAGGGAAACTGAGGCAGAAGATGGGCAGCAGCATCTTTCTGATAACAACAAAACAACAATAAAAAACTGCGGTTGCCAACCCACTCGTCAAGCTACTATTTGTATATACACACTACATCTACACAAAGGCAATATATACTATGGCAATATACCCCCATGATTAAAGCTACGAAGAGATGACCTACAGTCCCCGGCGGCCCTGCTATTCTTGACTACGGTGGCAACCATGGTAACGGCGGGGCAAGGGGTGCTAAGAATTTCCGGTGGAGGTTCGGTTGCCACCTAAGACGAATCAATTTGCCAATATGTAACGCACGCACCCTGAGGACTAAAGAGAATATCCTGGAACTGGAAGAAGACATAGAAAAGTTGCGCTACAATATTATTGAATTATCTTAAGTCCGAACAGAGGGGGAGTATATGGTATTACTTGAATCCGGCAACTTGTTCTGTCACCGGGAGGGCGACCATTCCAAAGTTGTAAAGATTGAGAGTGTGACGACGAGAGTTGCGTACCTTATACTCAGAATTACCAAACGATTTTCACTGAACATCCCGATGAGACGGTGGAGGAAATATAAGACGTTATACATATCCATAGCAATGAATTCCTCCAAAACCCTCTTTACGAAGTTAATAGGAGACTTCAACGCAAAAATAGGCACTCGAGAGAACGGTTAGCTGAAGGTAAGGAAATTTGGAATGGGGCAACTAAACCCAAGACGCCAGTAGCTAGCCGACTTCATGGAAAAAGAGGGACGCTTTATAATGAACTTTTTCTTCCAGAAGCGACACCACAGAAAGTGGTCTAGCTCCGACGTTACAACAAAAATGAGATTGACTTCATTATGACGACCAGACGCCAACTGTTTAGTGATGTCTCAGTGATCACGAGGGTGAAAACCGGCAGCGATCACTGAATGGTGAGAGGCACACTGAACCTAAACGTTTAATTAGGGAGGTCACGTCTAATTAAATCAACGCTCCGTCCCCCTCGTGCTCTAATTTAAAGTCCTGAAACTTTTCAGTTCGATCCACAAAACCGTTTTCAGTGCCTAGATGATTGCAATGCAGTTGATGATATGAATGGAAACCCGCGAAACTGAAAGTTATCTTAATTATTTACTACCAGAAGTACATAGTTTGGAGCAATACAATTTGTGTAGTTTTGAAAACAATAGTATTGGTGGAGATAGAATGCGTCAAATGTTTTCACATCTAAATTTAAGTCATAAATAAACGAAAAGCGCGTATCAATTGAGAACATCTGTGCAAAGTTCACCGACGTATTACATTTACCGAACGATAAGTTAAATACCGCTAACTTATACGACCAAACAATACAGTTAAAGCCTATTACTGATCCCGTTTACGTTAAACAATATCGCCCACCATTCCGGTAGCGACCTGAGGTAGAAAAATAAACCAAAATAATGCTATCACATAATATAATTGAACCGACAAAAAGCGGATGGTCCAGTCCCATATTATATATATTATTTATTTAAAACATAAAAGAATTTTAATATTGATATGGTCACTATAAGATGTTGGCAGGTTAGCTAATTACGTAATAACTTGAGACAAGAGAACGCTTAAGTAGGGACTGAATAAATTAACCGACTTGGTATTACATGGATCTCACAACTATTTACGGTAGAAGAACTGATTTGCGAGACTTGGTTTTTTAAAGTTATGTTTTTGATGGCGTCTCATTTCTTTTTATAGATAGTCCTACTCTTTTTCCTTTCCGGTACCATCTACTTCTTGAATACCAACAACGGATTTTCGGGCAATTTAGTCTACATAATACTTTGCAGGATTTTGGTACAACTTCATAAGACATGTCCCATTCTTGCTTTTTCATTCCGTTGTCCGTCCGTCCGTCTATTTATTTATATGGGATTACAAAGTTATTTATGCAGATAGTGTATACAAAAAACTGGACGGAAATTACAAAATATTTTAGTTTTTCATTGATTTATATGCCAAACACTAATTGTATACAAAAAATGAAGCTTCCACGTCTGCTGAAAGTGCCTTAAAGTTTTGATGATTGGTCAGTCAGTGAGTGACAAAATTAAGAAAATTTGACTAGTTATAATTCTTAAACTACTGGATCCAATTGGACGAAATTTGAAGTATATAGTCTTTATACAATGCATGCTAGGTGACTGAAAATTTAGGTTTCGAGTTTTTACCACAACGAAGTTAAAGGGGGTCGAAAATGGCCTGAACTGCCTCGAGAAAAGAATGGTACGGCCGTGCCACTTTTTTGCTCGATTTGAAGAGGACGGGAGTGTTCCCTTCAAATCGAGCAAAAAAAGCGCCCCCAGATGACTAATCTAAAAAGAGGAAATTACTTTTAGATTTTCTAAAGCTTAATGAACGAATATAAGATGACAAATTCAAAATATGAGGAATAGATGTAACAACCCTACGATTAATAATCAGTTTTAAATATTTTGTCTGATCTACCAAATACTATGAGGACTCATAAAAAACCAGAAGGTTCCGTGAAACTAAGATTTGTGAATGAGGAAGAATGGGAAAAAATTGAAAGACATGCTCCGGAGAAGTCTAGTTTATTTGCTTACGACAAACAAAAACATATAATTTATATAAATCCTTCTTTCCGATCATATTGCGCACGAGCTGCCTTTGTAAGGAAATTAAGTTGTCTGTGTAATCAATTGAAAATACAGAATATTTATTGAATAAAAACTAAATATAACAATGAAGAATCATAAATATCTATTCACAATTAATGAAGATAACGCGTAACATACATAAAAAAAGTCAATATAATCAGGCTTTTCTTTTATAAGATAAGGGTGACAAGCAAGCACACAGTCCACCTGATGATAAGTGGTTGCTGTGACCAAAAGAAATCCACGTCAATCCTCAATAAAGAATCAAAATGCAGATGCGTTGTCACCCGTAAAGACTAAGATGGTATGCCTCTTTTCAAGTAAAAAGGGTATCCGGTTCTCTACACTCACCATACGAAACACAGCAATGTTAAGCTGCTATTTTAAGCTGGTATTATATGAGATACAGGTCCTTTCCCAGTCTAGCTGACCCATTTATGCTACAATTATACTACTAATATAGCTGCACCATGGTTCTACCACGTACAAAATCTCCGACTAAAGCAAAGAATAGAATATGCTATTTAAAAAAAGGTATATTTTATTTTTCCACTTCATTGATTTTGCCAATTTTTCCATACATTGCTATCTAGAATGTTTGAACTAATAGAAGCATTCACTACTTTTCTTTTTCTCGGTTCTCATCGGGCGACTATCGTTTATGCGTCATACGCGCGTCTAGCCGAGTGTTGAATTATATTTTTTTCATTATCTCTTAAACTATGCGTGCAAATAGAGATGTTGCATCTCTTTGCGTATTTTATCGCATGTACCACGGGAGTGCTCTGAGGAATTGTTCGGACTAATTCCAGCCGCTCCATTTCAGCATCGCACATCGCGAAATATCTCGCTTTACCATCCATACCATCTGAATAATTGGCAGTCCACCACTGTGCTTTTTAGAAGATGTTTACTTTCTCGCCCAACTTCCTTGTGGAATCATTTACCACCAGCAATTTTTCCAGACCGATACGACTTAGGGACCTTCAAGAAAAGAGCATGTGCCTTTTTAAAAGTCCGGCAAGGCATCATCAAATCCCCTGGTGTTGCAGTTGTTGATAAGTGGCGGTATTCACTTACTATCAGGTGAGCCGCATCCTCGTTTGCCCCCTCTCATATAAAAAAATAACATGTAGTTAAGAGCAAAATTTACGTTCATAAAATTGTCTTGATGATGAAGTAACTTTCGTTCATAAGGATTAATATGTCATGCCTAATAATAACGCTCAAAAACCATTTTTTTATTTTCAATTATTTATTGTCATAAAATACCTTATTGAGGCGGATGTATGAGAATTAGGCATATATTATTGTGAATGTTTTTTTTTGAAGGAGTATACATTTTCGTTTTAGTAGAACATTATATTTACGTATCCCTAGCCATTTCGCCAGCGCAAGTGGATAAATAAATTTAGGAGCGCTTTTTTGCTTAACAGAAATCAATATTTAAAGCTAGCTGATGGGTGTAGCCTTATTCTAGATAATGTGTACTATTTCTCATGAATTTGGCTATAACATGAAAAATAATTTTTCAAATCGGATAGGTTATTCTAGAGATTAGCAAGTTTAAACAAAAAAAAACTCTTTCGCCATTATATTAAAGTAGAGTTACATAGTTAAGACTACAGGAGTTGTCCCATATAAGTTTGGAAAGGATAAATAGAGAACGAAGTTTTTGATGTGAATATTTAGATGAATTTTTAGTTCCTATCTTGAGATTTTGGTTTTTAGTAAAAAGTAAAATTGGACCTCAGATTATTAATGTATAGGAGAACTAAAGCCCCTATTACCTTAAAGACTTTCGATGTTAATACGTATAAATTATTCTATGTGTTTTAGTACTTTGAAGTTGGCTTCCACTTTATATAATATATGGTTTCTTTTTATCAGAACCAAATAGGCAGGGAAATTTGTCGTTGTTTTAAGTGCTAATTTACCATATGTTTGTCAATAAGGAAAATAAATACAATATTAATAAGAAATAAAAATCCAGAAGTAATGTCCACCATCACTCCCTGGTGAATTACTTACAATTATATCTTCTTTCCGTAGATAAATTATTTATATTAAATACGGTTCTTCGCAAACACAAAACTATTCGATATATATCGATCACACGCACGCACGCACGCACGCACGCTCGCACGCACGAACGCACGCACGCACGTACGCACGCACGTACGCACGCTGGACACGTGACTTTGTGCATGTTTATCACCCTTATCCTATAAAAAAGTATCTTTGAAGTCAGCTAATACTTCTTTTATTATATGCCGCACCAATAGCAAAATTTACTGCAGAGTAATATAATATAAACTATCTTTATAACTCAATCACGCTTCCTATCTCTTCTCCAACTCACAAATAATACTTGACTAGTTAAAATTAGATCCTATAAAGAAGAGTTGTAACAGACAATTGACTTATAGCAGAAGAAGTCAATTACTATGATTCTAATGCATACAAGCAACTGACTCTTTACGTTATTATGAGCAACAGAAAACCTACTAATAAATAAAATAATAATAAGAAACATTTGTAATATTGTTTTTCTTTTAATTGAAAAGAAAGTTGTATGTTAAATTATATTTACACTTTAATTAAAATTTATCAAGTATGTATGTAACATAAATTATAGACAACAAAATAGTAGTTTATATTTTTATTTTGTTATTATTTTAAACTTTATAAATACTACCTCATAGATTGTCTCATCAGTAGTATTTGTCAGTAGTGTCAGTGTATGTATCAGTAGTAAGTAGTAGTGATTGTCAGTCAGTAACATAGAACTCTTCCATAGATTGTTTCATAAGGAGGATGATTTACCGTAGTTGCCACGCTTGGCTGACAGGTTGGTAACTGCAGTTTTTTATCATTTTGCGTTGTTAACAAGAATATGCTGCTGCCTAGCTATTTCTATCTTATCTTCTATTTTAGTTTCCCTCTATCGCCCCTCACGACACCGAAGAGACGATATGGGGTAGTGGATATTCTAACACCACTTCAACACAACTTCATCGAGGTATAGCCTATTCAATAAAAATAATTATTACAATCGTTAAAGTAGCGCGTAGACCTAGTAGTAGCGGTGTAACCCCCCCCCCCCCCCCGTTACGTTACGTTATTTATAAATTTCTAGTAATTTTATTATTATTGGAAAGACTCCCATCTCCTGGTCCTTTTCTCTGTCATCTCTCATTGTACCCAATATAGGTTAGCGGATATTCTTACACTGCCACTGCATGGTACATACATACATATAAAGGACATACATACGTAGGTACATAGCGTCACGCCTGTAATCCTTAGGCAGAGTTCAAAATGTAACAAGGTACTCGGATAACGTTTAGCCAAATAGTATGGGTTAAGATTGAAAATTTGTGGAGGAAGTGATAAAGTGGCTATCCTATTGCCTACACAATCGCAAATCGAATATCCCATTAGTCACCTTTTACAACATACTAGGCAAGTAACACAGTTGGCACATTTTTTTGTTAAATGTTATGTTAAAAGTCTCACGTAAATTTAATCAAGACAGTTTAAATAAATTATAAATTTACTATACTTACATACAATTGCTTAATTTTTAATTTTTAATTTAGGACATCCTGCTTATTACCGTACTATAAATATTTTTTCTTTATTCTTTAAAAAAACAAGAAACGTTACCCCCACACTAGGATTTTCTTCTGTATCATGGAGGCAGTTTACAAACACAAATTGCTCAAGGACAAACATCCAGACCAGGAACAATTATTTGTAGACCATACAAATACTTGTTCCGTGCGGGATAGAAACCCGCGCCCGCCAGCGCAGCAACTCAATGTGTAGTGTTCGCCTAAATATAAGAAATTATTAAATGGTCTTTGCTTAATGATTTCTTATATTTACGCGAACATTTCACATTTAAATAAAACTGATTTTACGGATTTCCGACGTTTTGAGCACTTTGCAACACTCATGGTCACGGGGAGATTGAGGTGTTTGACGTCTCAATGTTACCACGGCTACCTCCAGATTAAAAATTATTAATACTTGTTCCGATCTACGCTGTACGAACTTACAGTATCTTAATCCTGCAGCATAATAAACTTAAATCCATCCATAATCCAATTTTATTAATTATGGGATCCCAAGCAGATTGTAGCACCCAGCCATCTTCTCTTCTGAAATTAGGATGTTTTTTGATCTGTGTTCACAGACTGCACGTACAGGATCACCCCCGTCTCTACATTAGATTTAATAGACCACAAATCCTCGCTAAAGAACACCGATTCCTTCCAAGGAAGGCTATTGAAATCAAAAAACATCTAATTTCAATAGAGAAGATGGCTGGGTACTACCATCTGCTTGGGATCCCTCATATAAGTTCTTCTGTTTAGAGATCTAATTTTTCATATTTCGAGTTGATAGGATGACCGGCACGCAGTTGAATAGGGATGCCTCTTATAAGAAAAAAATAATATTAAATAGGAAAACTTCGCATTGGATATAATTTTATTACCTACGTTATTCTGTTTTTGTGTGAACTTGACAGCATTGAAAACTTTTTCGATTAAGGATTCCCCTTCGAGACAAAATTTATAACACGGGTTTTAGACACAGAACAGGGACAGAATATAGACACTTCAATTTTATTAACTTGTATAGATTTTAAACTAACTTCACGGTAAGGATTCCAATGTGAGAATATGAAATAAATACATATATACATACATATATATATATATTAGAGCGATACGCGAACTCACAATCCAACTGTCGAGAAGTTGTTACATTAAACATTTATTAAGAACTAACTTACAGTATATTTTTTTTAATTTGCCTGGCCTGTATTCATGGCCCCTCCACGCAGTCCACGAATATGCATGCTTTGCTAGTGGCACTTACAGGATAAAATAAGATGATGGATGTTACTTTTTTTTCTTTAATGTTTTTGGGATTTTTGTCAAAATGACATGCCAATCATATCATACCTTATACTAATTACTGCTAACATTAAAACAAAATAAAAATGTATAATTGTGAGTACTAGTTAAATTATTTACGTAAAAGGAAACTTATATTAAAGAAGAGAAGATAATTATTCCGTCCTAGAAGCTAGCCAGAATAACCTTCTTGACATCTTCGATTTGGGGGATTGATAAAAACATTTGCACTAGATCGACAGCCCGTATATCGTTTTCATTCTTGACACACTCCAACCGCTACTTACTTATTAATGATAATAATTCCTACAATTTTGTCTACTAATTATTTTATTATCAAACTTTATTTCACCAGGGACATTAACTTGGCTTTTAATAAAATAAAATATTTTAATGATTAACGATCGGCAATTTAACAGTACAAAATTTATAGATAATTACAATAATTACATTATTAAGACATATATCTATATTTTAGAGAAATAATAAATGTGTGAATGTTAAACCAAAATTACGGACTATATAAGTCTCACAGCTGGGCACAAGCCTCCGCAAACTTAGAGATTGTCAGAAGCGTCTTACTAAAAACAACCAAACAATTAATAACTGCAATTGCTTTTTTTTACATGGGGAAATGCCTACGCATACCCGCCTAGCGGGGGCAAGGACGGGTTATGTCGGACTCGCACCGACTAAAACCCCATGGTGTTCCACCCTTGTCGCATATTGGCAGGGCCACGGGAACGCTTTCGTACACATCCGTGGCCCCCCTGCGTTGGCTGCCCCATGGCGGTCTCTTCTCAGGAGAGGACTACTCCTCCCCCATCTCTTCTCAGGTAAGGCGCACCAGAACACATGGCGCGCCCTCCTCCTCAGCCTCCAACTTAACATGCGCAACAGACGCCCCCGTGTCCGATGCGTGAAGGCCATGGGGCCAGGAAGAACTAGCACTCAGAAGCACCAGCCTTCCTGACCGCAGCGGCGGATCTGGTCTATGGCTCTGCCGCCAACCAAGATTCAGCTGCGGGAGAGCGGCGCCTCGTAATACCGACACTCCTCTCCCCCCGCAGCCCCACCACCACCGCATCATTTAACGGTGCGGCCCCGTTTGAGTCGCGGAGGATAGGGCGAGTGGCGCATCGCCATACCAATACTCCTCCTCCTCCGCGACTCCACCTCGGCTGCAGCGGTAGAGGGAGCGAACACCCCTCTCACCGCAGCCCACCGACACACATCCGAAGTGGGCTTGTCAAAACCACTCGGAGTGGTCACCTCGGGCCGGTCCTACACCACGGGCCAGCCAAGAGGTTCCTCTTTGTTCACCGCGGGAGACGAAGCCATGGCTACGAAGCCCCCCCGCCACGACAAGGCGGGAACCCGTTCGGGGGGGAACTGCAGTCGCTAAGCCAACCCGTTCGCTAAGTGGGGTAACAATGACTCATGAAGGAAATGGAGTAGGCCTATGTCCTGCATTGGATTTTGCAAAGACTGTTACGATAACGGTTTCCGAGAAATAAGTCCACAGCACTGTTTTAGTGCGTATTGGCGGAATTGAAATTTCTAGATAGATTTTTATTCTTCCCTTATTTATACAGTGGTATTTTGTCCCTCTCGATGATTTACTTAACGTGCACCTTTCATGTGCACCGTTTTTATGTGTGGAAGTAGAATATATAAGTCTATGGGAAGTAGCTATGAATTTGTAAACAAAAAAGGCTACAGATGCGTTCTCATCTCTGAGGAATAAAATGAAATTCCTCTTAATAGCTATGTCTACACCAGTGCGTTTTCATTTTGTATATTTTGCGTTACACTTTTCGATCGTCTTGCGTCATGCACTTTGCCATAAGACGCATGCAGCTTATCGTCTATACCCATGCGCTTATCACCTGCAAGTCGTCTATAACTCACGCGCCTCGGTTAGGGTAAACTACGAAGATTCGTAATTATCTTCTGTTCCGGACCCACTCCTTATCATCGTAACTTTTTTATGTTCCTTTGAAAAGTATGACCTCAAGCTTTTTATCTTGTTTTTAACCGTTTTTTCATCAACATTATATTTTTAGCTCAGATCAATCAACGCGTCGTGTCTTTTTATTTAATTTGTGTAATCTTTGTGTTGGTGGTGCAACAACACTTGATATGTTCGATAATTATAGATAAATTCTAAAGTGTTAACTATGTCTTCCGCCATTTTCTTTATTAAAATGCATGAAATGTTGCATGCGAAACTATCGGTGACGGATCAGTTTTCGCTAGAGGCATGCGCTGTTGTCGAACTAGTTTTAGCGTATGCGCTATGGTTGCTCAGGCATGCGTTAGAGGAAGACGCAAGATGAATAGGAAAGCGAACTGGTGTAGACATACCTATTCCATTTTAACATTTAAATCAAAACACAGCAGTGGAGGCACCGCTGTTTCTTACCTATTTCTGCTAGATGGTAAACTAGATAAGAGGATGGGATCTACTTAGACGTAAAGTACAAACATCTAGTAAGAAGTGCTTTTGCGTCTACGTGATTTACCCGTCATGTATTTTGTTGAAAACACTTTTTAAAATAAATGGAGCGACAAGTGACCTTACGATACGTTCCTACTCTGGTCCAGAGACACCGTTACCAACTTTGAACATAGAATAATTTAATGTATTTACACGAATACCTGATATCGATTAAAACTATGTTTACAGATTTTATCGCGTTTAATTTAACAATTTTTTTTATCCCCGACGTTACGTTCAAACGACCAAAGAATAATATTCAAAGCTGAAAATTTCCCGGGCTAATTATGACACTGGGACGTCGAACACCTCAGTTTTCCCCGTGACCATGCAAATATGCCGCGAAGGTGGAACACCAACACCGTGGAGTTTTAGTCGATGGAGTCCGATCGTTGCCCCCTTGGGTGGATATGCGTAGGCGTTTTATGTGTAAAAAAAACAAAAGGTTACCAATAAAATGGGTGTCGGTTTATCGTCACTCACAGTACGAAACCCAGTTACATTACACTGCTACCCTTTACGCTGGTATTCTGTGCAAGCTAAGTTCTCACCCGACGACTGTGTGCTCGATTGTTACTCTTATCCTATAAAAAAAGATACTGTTAGTTAATTCTGCGTAAATCGAACCAAAAATTTATATTATAAAACTAAAGGTAGCCGGGCTAACTGTAACATCGGGACGTCAAACATCTCAGTCTCCCCCATGACCATGGGTGCTGTAAAGTACCAGAAACTTCGAGAATTAAAATAGTAAATTAAACGCGATAAAATCCGTAAGAAATAAATTTATTCAATATATATTATATTTTACATATTTTAAATGCTTATTTGTGTTGTACTCATTACCACAGGAACTACACCTCTTAATATTTCTGCCGGCAAATGGCAGTCCTTGCACCGCTGTATTTCAGTCTGAAAGGTCAAGAGAGCCAGTATTTTTAGTTAAACTACTGGCTCTCTTAATTACAGACTGTGATTATGTAGCCTTCTTTGTTTAAATGTGGCTGCAAGTGTCGATGGAATGCAGTAGCCAGTCACCATCTAGTGGACTATAAATTCACTTTTCACTTCAGTTTTATAAAAAAAAAAACACTATTTTATTAATACAAAAACGAATAGTTCTTGGCTATGAAAGATAATAAAACATACAATAACGAGCTATCCTTCGCAAAAGTTGGTTGCAAAAAGCCACAGAGCAAGGGACGACTTATAATACTGACACCTATAACTTTATTTCTCCGGGGAAAGACTTTATATTTTCTTGTGTCATAACTTACATTTCTTTTGCAAAACTTTATTTTGCTAGAGACAATTTTGAATATAGCTTTAATAATAATATAATAATAATAATTCATTTATTTCAGACCAATTATCCATATTTGTTAAAAAATTATAATCTAAATACCTATAACATTAAAGAAAATTAAAATTAATAAATATAAACATTATATAAAATTAAAACTAAAAATTAAAATTACAATTAAAATATTACAATAGGTCGTGGCGTGTCTAATTTACAGTATGCAGATTTATCCAACGCGCTAACATTGGTGAATCCCATCTGTCTGCTAGTACACTGAGAATGATGTTGGTGCTCATCCGCATACGATTCAGCATGGAGGCACATCTTTGGCGCATTATGGCTTCAAACCCATCAACATGAGCCTCTGCAAACATGCCAGAGGCGCTACAATACCGAGGCAACCCCAATATAGTTCTCAACGCATTGTTGTGTTGGACGCGCAGATCATTGTATGCCCTCCGTGTATAGTTAACCTACAGGCTGCATATATAGAAGGACTGACAATATGCTTTGAAAAGCGTAATCTTAACATGTTTTGTGCAGCGTGTAAACCTGCGTGTCAACATATTACATCGAACAGCCAACAACCTGCGCTCCCGCTCTATATCAGTATTATCAATTAGGTTTTCAGTGACCCAGTGGCCCAAGTACTTAAATTTCTCAACTCTATTCAGACTACTCCCACAGAGTGTGACATTTGGTAGTGAGTAGCACTTGCTGCCTGATTTGAAAATCATTATTTCACTTTTCTGTGTGTTGTACTTGAGCCCGTGGGCCGCGGCGTAAAGCTCACATATCTTTATCAGTCTCTTCAATGCACCGATTGATGGGCTTAGCAAAACCATGTCGTCTGCATAGCTTATATTATTAATGCATACACCGTCAATATGACATCCGACTTTGGTGCTACTAAGCTCTTCGATCAATTGATTCATATATAGGTTGAAGAGATGAGAAGAGGTCAACCTACCCTGTCTTACCCCACACTATAAAAAGTACTCTTTGGAAAGTGTTTTAGCCCATCTCACACAATTTTTCTGATTATTGTACCAATATTTCAATAGAGATATAATCTCTTGTGGTAAACTAGTGTCATGTTGTAGCTTTTTCCACAGTTCATTATACGATATCATATCAAACGCTTTTGATAGGTCCAAATAACAGGCATATACCGGTGTTTTTCTTGCTGTATAATATTGTACAGTCTGAGGCACAATATAGCACTTTCTGGTGAAAGTTTAGGCCTAAAGCCAAATTGTGCATCGTTAAACTTCAAGTGGTTACTCAATTGTTCGTCAAGTAGACTGTCCAGAACTTTAGCAATAACTATGGCTAGTGAAATTGGCCTGTAAATGGATATATCTGTGGAATCTCCAGTTTTGTTTTTTATGATAGGTACAACAATTGTTCGTAATAATTTTTTTGGGAGATAGCCATGTGAAACACACAAGTTAAAAAACATAGAAAGTACTCTTAGTAGGTGTACTCCGGCATACTGCAAGTGCTCAATGCTGAGGTTATCGTGGCCCGGAGATTTTCCTAACACCATGTTTTTAAGGACGGAAGCGACGTCCTTCGAAGTATACCTATTACTCATCTCCGAGACATGGCCCTTCACAGCTTGCATCTGTGATGGCGCTTGTCCTAAGGGCGATCCTACTCTGAAATGTTGCTGATTCAAATTGGCTATCTCGCTGGGTTCATGCACACCCGCAACACTCTTTAGAAGGCTCGGTTTATGGTCCAATCTATTTGTTGTGCTCCAGAACTTTCTGAAATTATTCTTTGAATGATATTCCGCAATGATATCCATTTTTATCTGTGATTCGTTATCCTGACACAATTTTAATTTAGATTTAAAAATGCGCCTCGATTCACACATATAATTGTACATATCATCTGAAGTAGGTTTACCACTTTGCACCCAATCTTGAAAGCACAATCGAGCCCTCCTGTGAGCCCCACTTACATGTTTATTCCAACCTGTTATGCAATGCCCTTTCTTTATCTTCCTAACATTGTATCTTTGTTCGGCGGCTATACAAAGTGTACTTTCAATATCAACATACATTTTCTTCAATAAAATTCTATGACTTATATTACAACACATATTTAGAAGGAAGTTATTTGTTTTGTAATAAAAGGAAAATTTACTGAATGTAATTTACAAAAACCCTCTCAGAAATGAGAGGAGGCCTATACCCAGCAGTGGGGCGTATATAGGCTGTAACTTTGCTTTTTAATGTAATTTATATAACGGAAAATTAAAAAAGTGCGTACATAAAAACGCTGAGGCTCTAGAACGACCTAAAATCTACTGTAAGATATGTTTCATCCATTATCTCTTTTGAGAAAGCGGTCACTTGATATATTATTTCTTGATATTCTTCAAGCTTAATTCTACTTTATTTAATTTTATATGTATGTATGTGTTGCATCATCATTACAGCCCTTCACAAATATACTGCTGTACATAGGCCTTCCGCAAGGAATGCCACAAAGCACTGTCCTGATCCATCGACTTCCTGCATGTCTTACCAGGTCGTCACTCCATCTTGTGGGGGGACAGCCTACACTTCTTCCGCGGATACGAGTCCGCTACTCGACAACCTGTTTCCCCATCGGTTGTCGGTTTTTCGAGCTATATGGCCGGCCCATTGCCACTTCAGCTTACTAATCCGTTGGGCTATGTAGGTTGCTCTGGTTTTACTGCGGATATCGTCATTTATAAGTTTATCATGCAGAGAAACTCCGAGCATAGCCCACTTCATAGTTCGCTGAGCGACCTTGAACTTCCTAATCCGGCCAGCAGTGATGGTCCACATCTCGGTTCCGTGGGTTATCACTGGCAACACGCACTGGTTGTACAGTCTCGTTTTCAAATTTGAGGCATACCTGACGAGATGATGTGCCGTAATTTCCCGAACGCTACCCCGCTGAATTGAATCCGTTGATTGACCTCTTGGTCGAAGTTGGACTTACCTAGTCGGACTATTTGTCCCAGGTAAAGATACTTGTCAACAACTTCGAGCTTAGTGGTCCCAAGAACTACCGGCATAGGTGTGACATGGACGTTATACATAATCTTTATTCTGTCCATGTTAATCCCATAACTTATCCGTTAGGAGGCACTATTGAAGTCATTGAGCATAGTGATCAGCTCCACCAGTGATTCTGCCATAAGGACTTTATCGTCGGCAAATCGAAGGTGAGTGATGAACACGCTGTTGATGTTAATACCGTATCCTTTCCAGTTCAGAAGCATTAAAACGTCTACCAATGCAGTGGTGAAGAGCCATCGTAGCCCTACTGTACAAACACTTCAGCATTTCGATATACCGACACCGCTTGGAACCGCTGAAGGGACTGCAGTACCGCCCAAATTGCGACGGAATCAAAGGCTTTTTCATAATCTACATACGCCAGACATATTGGCAAATTGTATTCCTCAGTCTTGTGTACAATTTTTCTAAGGCTATTTATGTGGTCTATGGTGCTAAAGCCTTTTCGGAAACCGGCTTGTTCGGGAGGCTGGAAGGCGTCGAGTATGCTTGCGAGATGATTCGTAATGACTCAAAAACAGCACCTAGACGCGGCTCAGAAGGTAAATCGATCTGTAGTTCTTCAAAAGAGCTTTGTCGCCTTTCTGGAAGAACAAGACCACCATACTTCTGCTCCACGCCTCTAGTGTAGTACCACCATGGAGGACGAAAGTTAACAATTCTGAAGGACTCCAAATACCGGTTTTCCACCAGCTTCCATAAGCTCTGCTGTAATTCCATCCTCGCCGGGGGCGTTTCCGTTTTTAAGGTGCTGGGGAGCCATTCTATTCTCGCTCAGGATGATGTCTGAAATATCACCCGAATAGTATCGGATAAGAATAGGTCTTGGATCGTTACTCAAACTTGCGTGTGGATCCAACGATGATGTGTGCAGCTGCCCATAGAATATCTCTCTCAATATGCAGGAAACACCCGGTCTTCAGCTTGGACAGTTGGCTATTTCTGGCAGACAGATCTTAAGCAAAGACTTTGGAGCCCTGATTCCTTTCTACTGCTTCTTCAATACGAGCAGTATTAAATTTGCGTAGATCCCGCCGCATCCATAGTGAGATCAGTCTGTTCAGTTGCCTGTATGCTGTCAAATCTACTGAAGACTGCAGCTTCATTTCCCGTCTAACAGCCATGAGACGAAAAGTGTGATCGGAGGGTTTTTGTGTTTTTCTTTTGTTGTTATTTTGTGTAGAGGCGGGTAACAAAACCCATTACCGCATATCTTCCCGTGGGTGTCTAAAAGGCGACATAGGGAAACTGAGGCAGAAGATGGGCAGCAGCATCTTTCTGATAACAACAAAACAACAATGAAAAACTGCGGTTGCCAACCCACTCGTCAAGCTACTATAACGATTTACACGATGGCAATATATACTATGGCAATATACCCCCCCCCAGATTAAAGCTACGAAGAGATGACCTACAGTCCCCAGCGGCCCCGCTATTCTTGGCTACGGTGGCGACAATGGTAACGGCGGGGCAGGGGGTGCTAAGAATTTCCGGTGGAGGTTCGGTTGCCACCTAAGACGAACCAACGTGGCAATATGTAACGCACGCACCCTGAGGACTAAAGAGAATATCCCGGAGCTGGAAGAAGACATAGAAAAGTTGCGCTACAATATTATTGAATTATATTAAGTCCGAACAGAGGGGGAGTATATGGTAATACTCGAATCCGGCAACTTGTTCTATCACCGGGAGGGCGACCATCTGTCCCAAGGAGGCGTCGGATTTGTCGTCCACAAGTCTCTCGTTAACAAAGTTGTAAAGATTGAGAGTGTGTCGACGATAGTACTTTACACTCAGAATCACTAAACGATTTTCACTGAAGGTCATACAGATTTACGCACCAACCTCGACACATCCCGATGAGACAGTGGAGGAAATATAAGACATTATACATATCATGATGAATTCCTCCAAAACCCTCTTTACCGAGTTAATGGGAGACTTCAACGCAAAAATAGGCACTCGAAAGAACGGTTAGCTGAAGATAAGGAAATTTGGAATAGGGCAACTGAACCCAAGAGGCCAGTAGCTAGCCGAATTCATGGAAAAAGAGGGACGCTTATAATAAAATATTCGCTAATAATAAAAAATTCTCGAACTTAGATATATTTTACATGTCCAAAGATAAATTTAAACAAGAAGTTCTTAAGCTTTTACGGTAAATAACTTATCTATTCGCATACCTATTATTCTAACATTAAAGTATGTACGTACACGTATGTACACACACACACACACACACACACACACACACATGCGCCCGCACACACACACATACACGTGCAAGCGTGCGTGCGTGCATACGCATACCTCTTAGTCATAGTTTACTAGTTTCACCTTGTTCTTATTTTTTATGTATTAAGAGTAGGAAATACCATTTAAGATTTATGCAGGGAAACCTGTAATTGGCTGTTATAACCATTTATAAATTATTATCATTGTATATTCATAAGAGCTGTTGGTTTTCTAAATAAATAAATAAACATAAAGTAAAAACAACTTTAATCATAATAGTAGTTTTCTTTTTACTTATTATAAGCCAGTGCTTGATCACAGTCCCCCCTGGTGGTAAGTGGTGAAGCAACCTTAGATGGCAAGTCGCACTGTTTTAGCGTAACAAAAGCCACTCTTGCCTTGAAGACGCCCAGATTGTATTCAGACGGAAATGTAGACGCTGGCAAATTATTCCACTTCTTTGCTGTACGCATTACAAAAGACGAATCTTTTTACTTTATTTTGTTTTAATTTAAACGTTATTAATACTATATAGATCAGTAGTATTTGTCAACTGTATCAGTTTATGCATCAGTAGTATTTAGTAGTGATTGTCAGTCAGTAACATAGGACTCCCCCATAGATTGTCTCATAGGGGGATATTTGATATAGTTGCCACGCTTGGCTGGTACGTTGGCAACCGCAGCTTTTTATTATTTTGCGTTGTTAACAGGAAGATGCTGCTACCTACTTATTTCTGTCAAGTCTTCTGTTTTAGTTTACCTCTGTCACCCCTTATGACACCGAAGAGACGATATGGGGTAGTGGATATTCTAACACCGCTTCAATACGGTTTCATCGAGGTATAGCCTATTCAATAAAAATAATTCTTACAATCGTTAAAGTAGCGCGTAGAACTGGTAGTAGCGGTGTAAGAAAATCCACTACCCGAAACTTAAAATTATAAAGAACAGGGTTGTCAAACGTGGCAAATATGATAAATATAGCCCCCCACCCCCCTTAAACCAATCTATAAAGGTTGAATGCTAAGAAAATAATGTTCAGTATTGTATATATTATTGGATTTCATTTGGCATACATTAAGTTCATTTACACTGTGGCTCCGACAGCTTTAATATTGAGACTCGTAAATAAATCCAATTGTTTTAAAATATACTGGCGCTTGTCTCGTAAGCCATGTGAGAGCATCGCTGGAGCTTATAATACGATTGTCTTGTACATAAGTTCGCTGAAATATTTTATGTATTGACAATTTTTTCAGCCTTAAAACAGTATTAATTTAGTATTTATAAAGCACTTTAGCGCAAAAGTAAAGTAAAGTTAGAGCCTATGTACCGTACACTGCATCGTCGCTATAGTAGTCATAAACGCTGCTGACGATATGCTTGAACTTATTTTATATTATATTCGTTTGTCACCCTTAATGTAAAAAAAAAGTTGAGTCTGGTGGTAAGTGAATGCAGTGACGCATAGATATCTATTCTCGATAAAGTATCAAAATTCACATGTGTAGTCACCCCGAGAACTAAGATGGAATGCTTCGTTAATAGTAAAAAGGGTCTCCGGTTTTCTGCATTCATCATACGAAACACAGCAGTATTAAGCTGGTATTTTACACCGGTATTCTGTGAGAGCGTGGTCCAAGCCAGGTCGAGCCAAATTGTTTGTGCTACAATCATAATATTGCTGCAGCGTAGCCCGGAGTTAGGAAGTTGGCTGTGTTTTATCCCCGTGCCTCGCAAAGTATGTAAATCCGTTGGCATTTTACCTGATAGTCTCCGGTTGTATCCGATTGCCGTCCCATCGGACTTTAAGAGTGAAGCAATATAGAATGCACCTGTGTTTGCCACTTCAGTTTTATAAAAAATAATATTTTAAGTATATGTTGGTTTCCTGTAAAGCGGTCTGAATATAACAAACCAATATTTACTGCAAACAAAGTTCATTGCATTACGCTTGTAACAATAATGTTTTAATTAACAATTAGAGCAAAAAGTGGTCAATTTAGATTTAAGGATAAGCTTGATTAGGCTCTCATAAATATTGTATTTTATTTGGAACACCCGAAATATTGACAAATTATACTATTACATACACACATTCATAAATAATTACATGCATGACAACGTAAGAAAAGTCCATTGGTGACCACAGATTGCCTCAATAATTTTGTGGCAGGCAGGTTGACGACCGCAGTTATTTATAAATTTCTAGTAATTTTATTATTATTGGAAAGACTCCCATCTCCTGTTCTTTTTCTCTGTCATCTCTCACGGTACCCAATTTAGGTTAGCGGATATTCTTACACTGCCACTGCATGGTACATACATACATATAAAGGAACATACATACGTGGGTAGATAGCGTCACGCAAGTAATCCTTAGACAGAGTTCAAAATGTAGCAAGGTACTCGGATAACGTTTAGCCAAATAGTATTGGTTAAGATTGAACATTTGTGGAGGAAGTGATAAAGTGGCTATCCTATTGCCTACACAATCGCAAATCGAATATCCCATTAGTCACCCTTTACAACATACTAGGCAAGTAACACAGTTGGCACAATTTTCTGTTAAATGTTTTGTTAAAATTCTCACATAAATTTAATCAATATAATTTAAATAAGTTATAAATTTACTATGCTTACATATAATTGTTTAATGTTTAATTTTTATATTAGGGCAACCTGCTTATTACCGTACTAAAGATATTTTTTTCTTCATTATTTTAAAAAAAGGAAACGTTACTCCCACACTAGGTATTTCTCCTGTATCGTGGAGGTAGTTTACAAACACAAATTGCTCAAGGACAAACATCCAGACCAGGAACAATATTTGTAGGCCATAAAAATACTTTTCCGTGCGGGATAGAAACCCGCGCCCGCCAGCGCAGCAACTCAGTGTGTAGTGTTCGCCTAAATATAAGAAATTATTAAATGGTCTTTGCTTAATGATTTCTTATATTTACGCGAACATTACACATTTAAATAAAACTAATATTACGGATTTCCGACGTTTCGAGCACTTTTCAACACTCATGGTCACGGGGTGATTGAGGTGTTTGACGTCTCAATGTTACCACGGCTACCTCCAGATTAAAAATTATTAATTCTTGTTCCGATCTACGCTGTACGAACTTACAGTATGTTAGTCTTGCAGTTGTATGCTTGGGTTGGGATTTAATTTTATTAATTATGGGATCCCAAGCAGATAGTAGCACCCAGCCATCTTCTCTTTTGAAATTAGGATACATTAGCTTTGATAGACCACAAATCCTCGCTAAAGAACACCGATTCCTTCCAAGGAAGGCTATTGAAATCAAAAAACATCTAATTTCAATAGAGAAAATGGCTGGGTGCTACCATCTGCTTGGGATCCCTCATATAAGTTCTTCTGTTTAGAGATCTAATTTTTCATATCTTAAATTGATAGGATGACCGGCACGCAGTTGAATAGGGATGCCTCTTATAAAAAAAAAAAAATATTAAATAGGAAAACTTCGCATTGGATATAATTTTATTACCTATATATATATTATCGGTATTTGTGTTAACTTGACAGCATTGAAAACTTTTTCGTTTAAGGATTCCCCTTCGAGACAAAATTTATAACACGGGTTTTAGACACTATATATATATATATCATCATCATCATCATTTCAGCCCTTCACAAGTCCACTGCTGAACATAGGCCTCCCCCAAGGAATGCCACAAAGCACGGTCCCGAGCCACCTGCATCCATCGACTTCCTGCATGTCTTACCAGGTCGTCACTCCATCTTGTGGGGGGACGCCCTACACTTCACCTACCGGTACGAGGCTGCCACTCGAGAACCTTTCTTCCCCATCGGTTGTCGGTTCTTCGAGCTATATGGCCGGCCCACTGCCACTTCAGCTTACTAATCCGTTGGGCTATGTCGGTTACTCTGCTTCTACTGCGGATATCCTTATTCCTAAGTTTATCACGCAGAGAAACTCCGAGCATAGCCCTCTCCATAGCTCGCTGAGCGACCTTGAGCTTCCTCATACGGCCAGCAGTGAAGGACCACGTGTCAGTTCCGTAAGTCATCACTGGCAACACGCACTGGTTGTACAATTTTGTTTTAAGGTTTTGAGGTATTTCTGACGAGAAGATGTGTCGTAGCTTCCCGAACGCTGCCCAGCCGAGTTGAATCCGTCGATTGGCCTCTCGGTCGAAGTTGGACTTACCTAGTCGGACTATTTGTCCCAGGTAAACATACTCGTCAACAACTTCGAGCTTAGTGCTCCCAACAACTACCGGCATATGTGTGACATGGACATTAAACATAATCTTTGTTTTGTCCATGTTCATCTTAAGACCTATCCGTTGGGAGACACTATTGAGGTCATTGAGCATAGTGCTTAGCTCCTCCAGCGATTCTGCCATGAGGACTATATCGTCGGCAAATCGAAGGTGAGTGATGTACTCGCCATTGATGTTAATTCCGTATCCTTTCCAGTCCAGAAGCTTGAAAACGTCTTCCAATGCAGCGATGAAGAGATTCGGGGATATAACGTCACCCTGTTTTACACCTCTCTGCAATTGGATAGGTTTCGTACTCTGGTTCTGTACTCGGATAGCCATGGTAGCTCTACTGTACAAACACTTCAACACTTCGATATACCGACATTCAACTTGGCACCGCTGAAGGGACTGCAGCACCGCCCAAGTTTCGACGGAATCAAAGGCTTTCTCACAGTCCACATACGCCAGACATAGTGGCAAATTGTACTCTTCGGACTTCTGTACAATTTGCCGTAGGGTATGTATGTGGTCTATGGTGCTAAAGCCCTTTCGGAAACCGGCTTTTTCGGGAGGCTGGAAGTCGTCAAGTCTGCGCGCGAGACGATTCGTAATGACTCTCGAAAACAGCACGTAGACGCGGCTCAGAAGGGAAATCGGTCTGTAGTTCTTCAAGAGAGCGTTGTCACCTTTCTTGAAGAACAAGACCACCGCACTTCTGCTCCACGCCTCCGGTGTAATGCCACCATGGAGGACGGAATTAAAGAGCTTCTGAAGGACTTCAAGTACCGGTCTTCCACCCACTTTCAGAAGCTCCGCTGTAATTCCATCCTCGCCTGGGGCCTTGCCGTTTTTATGGTGCTGGAGAGCCATTCTAATCTCGCTCAGACTGACGTCCGGGATATCTTCGGAATAGTGTCGAATAAGACTCGCTTTTGGATCGTTACTCACACTTGCGTGTGGCTCCAACGATGACGTGTACAGCTGCCCATAGAACCTCTCAATCTCACTCAAAATCTCAGGTGCCCCGGAAACGATGCTGCCACATTCGGTCTTCAGCTTTGACAGTTGGCTCTTTCTGGCAGACAGATCTCTGGCAAAGACTTTGGAGCCTTGGTTCCGCTCGATCGCTTCTTCAACACGAGCTGTATTGAAGTTGCGTAAGTCTCGCCGTATGCATTTGGAGATCTGTCTGTTCAGTTGCCTGTATGCTGTCAAATCTGTTGAAGAATGTAGCCTCATCTCCCGTCTAACAGCCATGAGATTAAGAGTGTGATTGGAGAGTTTTTGTGTTCTTCTGCGGTGGGTCTTGCAGAACTTAGCTCCGCATGGACAGTTTCCATGAGCTTGTCATTCATATCGTCCACTTCATTGCAGTCTTCTAGGCACTGAAAACGGTTTTGTAACTCGAGCTGAAAGGTTTCGGGACTTTGGATTAGAGCACGAGGGGGACGGAGCGTTGACTTCATCAGACGAGACCTCTCCAACTTAACATTTAGGTTCAGAGTGCCTCTAACCATTCGGTGATCGCTGCCGGTTTTCACCCTCGCGATCACTGAGACATCACTGAACAGTTGTCGTCTGGTCGTCATAATGAAGTATATATATATATATATACATATATATATATATATATATATATATATATATATTATATATATGTATATATATATATATATATATATATATATTAGAGCAATACGCGAACTCACAATCCAACTGTCGATAAGTTGTTACATTAAACATTTATTAAGAACTAACTTAAAGTATATTTTTTTTTAATTTGCCTGACCTGTATTCATGGCCCCTCCACGCTTAGGCAGTCCATGAATATGCATGCTTTGCTAGTGGCACTTACAGGATAAAATAAGGTGATGGATGTTACGCCACTAATGCACACCAACCGAACCGCTACTTACTTTTTTTTTCTTTAATTTTTTTGGGATTTTTGTCAAAATGATATGCCAATCCCATCATACCTTATACTAATTACTGCTAACATTAAAACCAGTGGCGTAGCGTGCCTTAGATGGGCCTTGTATCAAAATGTGTTGGGGGGCCTCAATGAAGAGTAAAGATTTCATAAAAGGAACAAAAACGCTCGCATTAAATTAAAATTATTATACATTTGATTTCAAGTTATTCATCATCATAATCATTACAGCCCTTTTGAAGTCCACTGCTGAACATAGGCCTCCCCCAAAGAGTGCCAAAAAGCACGGTGCTGAGCCACCTGCATCCATCGACTTCCTGCATATCTTACCAGGTCGTCAGTCCATCTAGTGGGGGGACCCCCTACACTTCGTCCGCCAGTACGAGGCCGCCACTCGAGAACCTTTTTTCCCATCGGTTGTCGGTTCTTCGACCTATATGGCCGACCCATTGCCACTTCGGCTTACTAATCCGTTGAGCTATGTCGGTCACTCTGGTTCTACTGCGGATATCATCATTTCTTAGTTTATCACGCAGAGAAACTCCGAGCATAGCCCTCTCCATAGCTCGCTAAATGACCTTGAGCTTCCTCATCCGGCCAGCAGCGAAGGACCACGTCTCAGTTCCATAAGTCATCACTGGCAACACGCACTGGTTGTACAGTCTCGTTTTTAAGTTTTGGGGTATACCTGACAACAAGATGTGCCGAAATTTCCCGAATGCTGCCCAACCGAGTTGAATCCGTCGATTGACCTCTCGGTCGAAGTTGGACTTACCTAGTCGGACTATTTGTCCCAGGTAAGCATACTCGTGAACAACTTCGAGCTAAGTGCTCCTAACAAATACCGGCATAGGTGTGACATAGACATTAAACATGATGTTTGTTTTGTCCATGTTCATCTTAAGACCTATGCGTTGGGAGACACTATTGAGGACATTGAGCATAGTGCTTAAGTCCTCCAGCGATTCTACCATAAAAACTATATCGCCGGCAAATCGAAGGTAAGTGATGTACTCGCCATTGATGTTATTACCGTATCCTTTCCAGTCCAGAAGCTTGAAAACGTCTTCCAATGCAGCGGTGAAGAGTTTCGGGGATATAATATCACCCTGTCTTACACCTCTCTGCAATTGGATAGGTTTCTTACTCTGGTTCTGTACTCGGATAACCATCGTAGCCCTACTGTTCAAGCTCTTCAGCGCTTTGGTATACCGACAGTCAACTTGGCACCGCTGAAGGGACTGCAGCACCGCCCAAATTTCGACGGAATCAAAGGCTTTCTCATAGTCCACATACGCCAGACATAGTGGCAAATTGTACTTTCCGGACTTCTGTACAATTTGCAAAGGGTATGTATGTGGTCGATGGTGCTAAACCCCTTTCGTAAACCGGCTTGTTCGGGAAGCTGGAAGTCGTCAAGTTTGCGCGCGAGACGATTCGTAATGACTCTCGAAAACAGCACGTAGACGCGGCTCAGAAGGGAAATCGGTCTGTAGTTCTTCAAGAGAGCGTTGTCACCTTTCTTGAAGAACAAGACCACCGCACTTCTACTCCACGCCTCCGATGTAATGCCACCATGGAGGACGGAATTATAGAGCTTCTGAAAGACTTCATGTACCGGTTTTCCACCCGATTTCAGAAACTTTGCTGTAATTCCATTCTCGCCTGGGGCCTTGCCGTTTTTAAGATGCTGGAAAGCCATTCTAATATCGTTCAGACTGACGTCCGGGATATCATCGAAATAGTGTCGGATAAGGCTCGCTCGTGGATCGTTACTCACACTTGCGTGTGGCTCCAACGGTGACGTGTACAGCTGCCCATAGAACCTCTCAATCTTACTCAAAATCTCATGTGTCCCGGAAACGACGCTGCCACACTCGGTCTTCAGCTTTGACAGTTGGCTCTTTTTGGCAGACAGTTCTCTAGCAAAGACTTTGGAGCCCTGGTTCAGCTCTATCGCTTCTTCAATACGAGGTGTATTAAAGTTGCGTAAGTCCCGCCGCATCCATTTGGAGATCTGTCTGTTCAGTTGCCTGTATGCTGTCAAATTTACTGAAGACTGCAGCTTCATATCCCTTCTAACAGCCATGAGATTAAGAGTGTGATCGGAGAGTTTTTGTGTTCTTCTGCAGTGGGTCTTGCAAAATTTAGCTCCGACCGCGTGGAGAGTTTCACAAGCTTGTCATTCATATCGTCCGCTGCATTGCAATCTTCTAGGCACTGAAAACTGTTTCGTAGCTCGAGCTGAAAGGTTTCGGGACTTTGGATTAGAGCACGAGGGGGACGGAGCGTTGACTTCATTATACGTGACCTCTCCAACTTAACGATTAGGTTCAGTATGCCTCTCACCATTCGGTGATCTCTGCCGGTTTTCACCCTCGCGATCACTGAAACATCACTGAACAGTTATGGTCTGGTCATCATAATGAAGTCAATCTCATTTTTTTGTCGAACCGTCGGGTCTCGACCAGGTCCATTTTCTGTGGGGCCGCTTCTGGAAAAAAGTGTTCATCATAAAGAGTCCCTATTTCTCCATGAAAACGGCCAGCAGCTGGCCCCTTGGGTATCCGTTGCCCTATTTCGAATTTCCTTACTTTCAGCTCACCGTTCTCTCTTGTGCATAGTTTTACGTTGAAGTCTCCCATTAATATCGTATAGTGGGTTTTGGAAGAATGCATGGCTCTAAAAATATCCTCATACATTTCCTCCACCTCCTCATCGGGGTGTACCGAAGTTGGTGCGTAAACCTGTATGACCTTCAGCGAGTACCGTTTGGTTATTCTGAGTATAAGGTACGCAACCCTCGTCTGTTAACGAGAGACTTGTTGACGTTAAATCCGACACCTCCTTGGGACAGATGGTCGCCCTCCCGGTGATAGAACAAGTTGCCGGATTCGAGGATTGCCCTGTCCTCCCCTTGTCTTCGGACCTCGGATAGTCCTATAATATTCTAGCGCAACTTGTCTTTCTCTTCTTCCAGCTCCAGTATCTTCTCGTCCATCCTCAGGGTGCGAGTGTTATAAGTTGCCGGGTCGAGTCGTCGTAGGTTGCAACGGAACTTCCACCGGAGATTCTTAGCACCCCTGCCGCGCCGTTACCATGGTCGCCACCGTAGCCAGGAATAGTGGGGCCGCCGGGGACTGGGGGCCATCTCTTAGTAACTTTATCCAATTGGGGGGGTATATTGTCATAGTTGCCACGCTTGGCGAGCGGGTTGACAACCGCAGTTTTTATTGTGGTATTGCTGTTATCAGAAATGACCATCTTCTGACTGTTTTCTACTGTTGCCTTTTACGACACCCACGGGAAGATATGGGGTAGTGGATATTCTTAACCGCCACTAGACGGCAAGTAAGTTATTACTTACAATTAATACTCCTAGGAACGAAGCTAGCCAAACAATTCAAATCAAATATACACTTTTCATGCTTTTTGTTCGGCGAACATAGCTGAAGGCGATTCGGCAGCATTCATAGCTGAAGACGATTTCAGTTTTACTAAATTCTTCGCTTCTGTAGACAATAGTGATAACCTTTCCTGTCCCATAGAAGTCCTTGGAATTTTTGCTCACACACTTTCGGGGCCCCTGTAGCCCGGGGGCCCCGTATCATTGATACGGCTGATACGGCGGTAGCTACGCCCCTGATTAAAACAAAATAAAAATGTATAATTGTGAGTACTAGTTAAATTACTAACCTAAAAGGAAACTTATATTGAAGAAGAGAAGATAATTATTTCGTCCAAGAAGCTAGCCAGAATAACCTTCTTGACATCTTCGATTTGGGGGATTAATAAAAACATTTGCACTAGATCGACATCCAAAACATTTACGTTTACTTCTTTCAACACAGCCTGTATATCGTTTTCATTCTTGACACACTTCAAGTGTCTAGTAAGTCTAGTAAATTATTTTATTATCAAAACTTTATTTCACCAGGGACATTAACTGGGCTTTTAATAAAATAAAATATTTTAATGATTAACGATGGGCAATTTAACAGTACAAAATTTATAGATAATTACAATTATTAAAAGGATTACATTAATAAGGCATATATCTATATTTCAGAGAAATAATAAATGTTAGAATGTTAAACCAAAGTTACAGACCATATACGTCTCACAGCTGGGTACAAGCCTCCGCAAACTTAGAGATTGTCAGAAGCGTCTTTCTAAAAACAACCAAACAATTAATAACTGCAATTTCTTTTTTTTACATGGGGAAATGCCTACGCAAAACCGCCTCGCGGGGGCAAGGACGGGTTATGTCGGACTCGCACCGACTAAAACCTCATGGTGTTCCACCCTCGTCGCATATTGGCAGGGCCACGGGAACGCTTTCGCACAAATCCGCGGCCCCACCTGCGTTTGCTGCCCCATGGCGGCCTCTCCTCAGGAGAGGACTACTCCTCCCCCATCTCTTCTCAGGTAAGGCGCACCAAAGCACATGGCGCGCCCTTTATTGCGCATGTTAAGTTGGAGGCTGAGGAGGACCTCAACTTAAAATGCGCAACGGACGCCCCTGTGTCCGATACGCGAAGGCCATGGGGGCAGGAAAAACTAGCACTCAGAAGCACCAGCCTTCCTGACCCCCAGCGGCGGATCTGGTCTATGGCTCCGCCGCTAACCAAGATTCGGCTGCGGAGGGCAGGGAGAGCGGCGCCTCGCAATACCGACACTCCTCTCCCCTCGCAGCCGCACCACCACCGCATCATTTAACGGTGCGGCCCCGTTTGAGTCGCGGAGGATAGGGCGAGTGGCGCATCGCCATACCAACACTCCTTCTCCTCCGCGACTCCACTTCGGCTGCAGTGGTATAGGGAGCGGACACCCCTCTCACCGCAGCCCACCGACACACATCCGAAGTGGGCTTGTCAAGCCCACTCGGAGTGGCCACCTCGGGCCAGCCCTACACCACGGGCCAGCCAAGATGTTCCTCTTTGTTCACCGCGGAAGACCAAGCTACGGCTGTTAAGCCCCCCCGTCACGACAAGGCGGGAACCCGTTCGGGGGGGAACTGCAGTTGCTAAGCCAACCCGTTCGCTAAGTGGGGTAACAATGGCACATGAAGGAAATGGGGTAGGCCTATGTCCTGCATTGGATTTTGCAAAGACTGTTACGATAACGGTTTCCGAGAAATAAGTCCACAGCACTGTTTTAGTGCGTATTGGCGAAATTGAAATTTCTAGATAGATTTTTATTCTTCCCTTATTTATACAGGAGTACTTTGTCCCTCACGGTGATTTACTTCACGTGCACCATTCATGTGCAACGTTTTTTACGCGTGGAAGTAGAATATATAAGTCTATGGGAAGTAGCAATGAATTTGTAAACGAAAAAGGCTACAGATGCGTTTTCACCTCTGAGGAATAAGATGGAATGCCTCTTAATAGCTATGTCTACACCAGTGCGTTTTCATTTTTGTTTATTTTGCGTTACACTTTTAGTTCGTCTTGCGTCATGCGCTGTAACATAAGACGCATGCAGCTTATCGTATATACCCGAGCGCTTATCACCTGCAACTCGTCTATTACTCACGCGCCTCGTTTAGGCAAATTACGAAGATTCGTAATTATCTTCTGTTCCGGACCCACTCCTATTCATCGTAAATTTTTGATGTTCCTTTGAAAAGTATGACCTCAAGCTTTTTATCTTGTTTTAAACCGTTTTTTCATCAACATTATAATTTTAGCTCAGATAAATCAACGCGTCGTGTCTTTTTATTTAATTTGTGTAATCTTTATGATAAAGTATTGATAAATTGTAATGTGTTGACTATGTCTTCCGCCATTTTATTTATTTTAATGCGCGAAATGTTGCATGCGAAACTTTTGGTGACGGATCAGTTTTCGCTAGAGGCATGCGCTGTTGTCGAACTAGTTTTAAATATGCGCTATGGTTGCTTAGGCATGCGTTAGAGGAAGACGCAAGATGAATAGGAAAGCGCACTGGTGTAGACATACCTATTCCATTTTAACATTTAAATCAAAACACAGCAGTGGAGGCATCGATGTTTCTTACCTATTTCTGCTAGAGGGTAAAATAGATAAGAGGATGGGACCTACTTAGACGTACCATAAAGCAGAAAAGGATACCTAAAATACAAACATCTAGTAAGAAGTGCTTCTGTGTCTACGTGATTTACCCGTCAGGTATTTTGTTGAAAACACTTTTAAAATAAACGAAGCGACAAGTGACCTTACGATACATTCCTAATCTGGTCCAGAAACACCGTAACCAACTTTGAACATAGAATAATTTTATGTATTTACACGAATACCTGATATCGATTAAAACTATGTTTACAGATTTTATCGCGTTTAATTTAACTTATTTTTTATCCCCGACGTTACGTACAAACGACCAAAGATTAATGTTCAAAGCTGAAGTTTTCCCTAACTATGACACTGGGACGTCGAACATCTCAGTTTTCCCCCGTGACCATGCAAATATGCCGCGAAGGTGGAACACCAACACCGTGGAGTTTTAGTCGATGGAGTCCGATCGTTGCCCCCTTGGGTGGATATGCGTAGGCGTTTTTATGTGTAAGAAAAAACGAAAGGTTACCAATAAAATGGGTGTCCGTTTATCGTCACTCACAGTACGAAACCCAGTTACATTACACTGCTACCCTTTACGCTGGTATTCTGTGCAAGCTAAGTTATCGCCCGACGACTGTGTGCTCGATTGTCACACTTATCCTATAAAAAAAGATACTGTAAGTTGATTCTGCGTAAATCTAACCAAAAATTAATATTAAAAAATTAAAGGTAGCCGGGCTAACTGTGACATCGGGATGTCAAACATTTCAGTCTCCCCCGTAACTATGGGTGCTGTAAAGTACCAGAAACTTCGAGAATTAAAATAATAAATTAAACGCGATAAAATCCGTAAGAAATAAATTTATTCAATCTTTATTATATTTTACATATTTTAAATGCCTATTTGTGTTGTACTCATTACCACAGGAACTACACCTCTTAATATTTTTGCCGGCAAATGGCAGTCCTTGCACCGCTGTATTTCAGTCTGAAAGGTCAAGAGACCCAATATTTTTAGTTAAACTACTGGCTCTATTAATTACAGACTGTGATTATGTAGCCTTCTTTGTTTAAATGTGGCTGCAAGTGTCGATGGAATGCAGTAACCAGTCACCATCTAGTGGACTATAAATTCACTTGTCACTACAGTTTATAAAAAAAAAACTAATTTTTTAATACAAAAACGAATAGTTCTAGGCTATGAAAGACAATAAAACATACAATGACGAGCTATCCTTCGCAAAAGTTGGTTGCAAAATGCCACAGAGCAAGGGACGACTTATAATACTGACACCTATAACTTTATTTCTCCGGGGAAAGACTTTATATTTTCTTGTGTCATAACTTACATTTCTTTTACAAAACTTTACTTTGCTAGAGACAATTTTGAATATAGCTTTAGAAGGAAGTTATTTGTTTTGTAATAAAAGAAGCATTTTCTGAATGTAATTTACAAAAACCCTCTAAGAAATGAGAGGAGGCCTATACCCAGCAGTGGGGCGTATATAGGCTGTAACTTTGCTTTTTAATGTAATTTATAAAACGGAAAATTAAGAAAGTGTGTACATAAAAACGCTGAGGCTCTAGAACGACCTAAAATCTACTGTAAGAAATGTTTTATCCATTATCTCTTTTGAGAAAGCGGTCACTTGATATGTTATTTCTTGATATTCTTCAAGCTTAATTCTACTTTATTTAATTTTATATGTATGTATGTGTTTCATCATCATTACAGCCCTTCACAAATCTACTGCTGTACATAGGCCTTCCGCAAGGAATGCCACAAAGCACGGTCTTGATCCATCGACTTCGTGCATGTCTTACCAGGTCGTCACTCCATCTTGTGACGGCCTACACTTCTTCCGCGGATACGAGGCCGCTACTCGACAACCTTTTTCGTCATCGGTTGTCGGTTCTTCAAGCTATATGGCCGGCCCATTGCCACTTCAGCTTACTAATCTGTTGGGCTATGTCAGTTGCTCTGGTTCTACTTCGGATATCGTTATTTCTAAATTTATCACGCAGAGAAACTCCGAGCATAGCCCACATCATAGTTCGCTGAGCGACCTTGAACTTCCTAATCCGGCCAGCAGTGATGGACCACACCTCGGTTTCGTGGGTTATCACTGACAACACGCACTGGTTGTACAGTCTCGTTTTCAAATTTTGTGGCATACCTGACGAGATGATGTGCCGTAATTTCCCGAACGCTGCCCCGCTGAATTGAATCCGTTGGTTGACCTCTTGGTCGAAGTTGGACTTACCTAGTCGGACTATTAGTCCCAGGTAAAGATACTTGTCAACAACTTCGAGGTTAGTGGTCCCAAGAACTACCAGCATAGGTGTGACATTATATATTATACTAGCTGACCAGGCAAACGTTTTTCTGCCCCTTCCGAACGACCATTTGCTTTAACAAAAAACTCCTGAAATTAGCAATAAAAAAATTGAGGGGCACTTATCAGGATAAAAACTATCCTATCTCTCAAGTTGGACCAAACTGCACACAGTCTGCAAAATATCATTGAAATCGGTTTCATCTGTTGAATACTTACAGCAACACGTGGTGGTTATACTACTAAATTGTAGCTTATATTATACGTTTGTATTTTTAATAACGCCATCTATTGAATATTTACTCAATCTAGTCAACAAATTTCGTCATCTGACAGAATTGTTTGGAGCTAACAGATAATTGTGACTGTCAAATAATATACAAATAATTTGCAATAAAATAATATTGTATTGCGACTATAAATTTAGATGTAAGCTATCCTATCTTTTAAGTTGGACCAAACTGCATATTGACCAAAAATTTCATTGAAATCACTTCAGTAGTTTAGGAGTCCATCGCGGACAAACAACGTGACACGTAATTTTTATATATAAAGATATATTATATTATACATAATCTTTATTTTGTCCATGTTAATCTCAAAACCTATCCGTTGGGAGGCACTATTGAAGTCATTGAGCATAGTGATCAGGTCCACCAGTGATTCTGCGATAAGGATTTTATCGTCGCCAAATCGAAGGTGAGTGATGAACTCGCTGTTGATGTTAATACCGTATCCTTTCCAGTTCAGAAGCATAAAAATGTCTTCCAACGCCGTGGTGAAGAGCCATCGTAGCTCTACTGTACAAGCACTTCAGCATTTCGATATACCGACAATCAACTTGACACCGCTGAAGGGACTGCAGTACCGCCCAAATTGCGACGGAATCAAAGGCTTTTTCATAATCTACGTACGCCAGACATAGTGGCAAATTGTATTCCTCAGTCTTGTGTACAATTTTCCTTAGGCTATTTATGTAGTCTATAGTGCTAAAGCCTTTTCGGAAACTGGCTTGTTCGGGAGGCTGGAAGGCGTCGAGTCTGCTTGCGAGACGATTCGTAATGACTCAAAAACAGCGCCTAGACGCGGTTCAGAAAGGAAATCAATCTGTAGTTCTTCAAAAGATCGTTGTCGCCTTTCTCGAAGAACAAGACCACTACACTTTTGCACCATGGAGGATGGAATTAAACAATTTCTGAAGGATTCCAAATACCGGTTTTCCACCAGCTTTCATAAGCTCCGCTGTAATTCCATCCTCGCCGGGGGCGTTTCCGTTTTTAAGGTGCTGGGGAGCTATTCTATTCTCGCTCAGTGTGAAGTCTGAAATATACCTGAATAGTGTCGGATAAGAATAGGTCTTGGATCGTTACTCAAACATGCGTGTGGCTCCAACGATGATGTGTGCAGCTGCCCATAGAATATCTCTCACAATATGCAGGAAACGACGCTGCCATACCCGGTCTTCAGCTTGGACAGTTGGCTTTTTCGGGCAGACAGATCTTAAATAAAGACTTTGGAGCCCTGAATCCTTTCTACCGCTTCTTTAATACGAGCAGTATTAAATTTGCGTAGATCCTGCCGCATGCATATTGAGATCAGTCTGTTCAGTTGCCTGTATGCTGTCAAATCTACTGAAGACTGCAGCTTCATTTCCCGTCTAACAGCCATGAGATGAAAAGTGGGAGAGTTTTTGTGTTTTTCTGCAGTAGGTCTTGCAAAACTTAGCTCCGACCGCATGGACAGTTTCCACGAGCTAATCTTTCATATTACGTGTAGAGGCGGGTAACAATACCCACTACCGCATATCTTCCCGTGGGTGTCTAAAAGGCGACTGAGGGAAACTGAGGCAGAAGTTGGCCAGCAGCATCTTTCTGATAACAACAAAACAACAATAAAAAACTGTGGTTGCCAATCCACTCGTCAAGCTACTATTTGTATATATACACTACATATACACTAAGGCAATATATACTATGGCAATATACCCCCCATGATTAAAGCTACGAAGAGATGACCTACAGTCCCCGGCGGCCCCGCTATTCTTGACTACGGTGGCAACCATGGTAACGGCGGGGCAGGGGGTGCTAAGAATTTCCGGTGGAGGTTCGGTTGCCACCTAAGACGAATCAATTTGGCAATATGTAACGCACGCACCCTGAGGACTAAAGAGAATATCCTGGAACTGGAAGAAGACATAGAAAAGTCGCGGTACGAATTATCTTAAGTCCGAACAGAGGGGGAGTATATGGTATTATTCGAATCCGGTAGCTTGTTCTATCACCGGGAGGGCGACCATCAGTCCCAAGGAGGCGTCGGATTTATCGTCCACATGTCTCTCGTTAACAAAGTTGTAAAGATTGAGAGTGTGACGACGAGAGTTACTTACTTTATACTCAGAATCACCAAACGATATTCACTGAAGGTCATACAGATTTACGCACCAACCTCGACACATCCAGATGAGACGGTGGAGGAAATATAAGACGTTATACATATCTATAGCAATGAATTCTTTCAAAACCCTCTTTACGGAGTTAATGGGAAACTTCAACGCAAAAATAGGCACTCGAGGGAACGGTTAGTTGAAGGTAAGGAAATTTGGAATAAGGCAACTGAACCCAAGAGGCCAGTAGCTAGCCGACTTCATGGAAAAAGCGGGACGCTTTATAATGAACTCTTTCTTCCAGAAGCGACCCCACAGAAAGTGGTCTAGCTCCGACGTGACAACTAAATGAGATTGACTTCATTATGACGACCAGACGACAACTGTTTAGTGATGTCTCAGTGATCACGAGGGTGAAAACCGGCAGCGATCACTGAATGGTGAGAGGCACACTGAACCTAAACGTTTAATTGGAGAGGTCACGTCTAATTAAATCAACGCTACGTCCCCCTCGTGCTCTAATCTAAAGTCCTGAAACTTTTCAGTTCGATCCACAAAACCGTTTTCAGTGCCTAGATGATTGCAATGCAATTGATGATATGAATGGAAACCCGCGAAACTGAAAGTTATCTTAATTATTTACTACCAGAAGTACATAGTTTGGAGCAATACAATTTGTGTAGTTTTGAAAACAATAGTATTGGTGGAGATAGAATGCGTCAAATGTTTTTACATCTAAATTTAAGTCATAAATAAACGAAAAGCGCGTATCAATTGACAACATCTGTGCAAAGTTCACCGACGTATTATACATTATATTATTGTGTTTATGGTATTGGCCTCCTCTCATTTCTGAGAGGGTTTTTGTAAATTACATTCAGTAAATGTTTCTTTTATTACAAAACAAATAACTTCCTTCTAAAGCTATATTTAAAATTGTCTCTAGCAAAGTAAAGTTTTGCAAAAGAAATGTAAGTTAGGACACAAGAAAATATAAAGTCTTTCCCCGGAGAAATAAAGTTATAGATGTCAGTATTATAAGTCGTCCCTTGCTCTGTGGCTTTTTGCAACCAACTTTTGCGAAGGAAAGCTCGTTATTGTATGTTTTATTATCTTTCATAGCCAAGAACTATTCGTTTTTGTATTAACAAATTAGTTTTTTTTATAAAACTGGAGTTAAAAGTGAATTTATAGTCCACTAGATGGTGACTGGTTACTACATTCCATCGACACTTGCAGCCACATTTAAACAAAGAAGGCTACATAATCACAGTCTGTAATTAAGAGAGCCAGTAGTTTAACTAAAAATACTGGGTCTCTTGACCTTTCACACTGAAATACAACGGTGCAAGGACTGCCATTTGCCGGCAGAAATATTAAGAGGTGTAGTTCCTGTGGTAATTAGTACAACACAAATAAGCATTTAAAATATGTAAAATATAATATAGATTGTATAAATTTATTTCTTACGGATTTTATCGCGTTTAATTTACTATTTTAATTCTCGAAGTTTCAGGTACTTTACAGCACCCATGGTCACGGGGGAGAATGAGATGTTTGACGTCCCGATGTCACAGTTAGCCCGGCTAACTTTAGTGTTTTAATATTAATTTTTGGTTCGATTTACGCAGAATGAACTTACAGTATCTTTTTTTTATAGGATAAGAGTGACAATCGAGCACACAGTCGTCGGGCGGGAACATAGCTTGCACAGAATACCAGCGTAAAGGGTAGCAGGGTAATATAAGTGGGTTTCGTACTGTGAGTGACGATAAACAGACACCCATTTTATTGGTAACCTTTTGTTTTTTTTTACACATAAAAACGCCTACGCATATTCACCCAAGGGGGCAACGATCGGACTCCATTGACTAAAACTCCACGGTGTTGGTGTTCCACCTTCGCGGCATATTTGCATGGTCACGGGGAAAACTGAGGTGTTCGACGTCCCAGTGTCACAGTTAGCCCCGGAAAACTTCAGCTTTGAACATTATTCTTTGGTCGTTTGAACGTAACGTCGGGGATACAAAATAAGTTAAATTAAACATGATAAAATCTGTAAACATAGTTTTAATCGATATCAGGTATTCATGTAAATACCATGCATTGTATAAAGACTATATACTTCAAATTTCGTCCAATTGGACCAGTAGTTTAAGAATTATAACTAGTCAAATTTTCTTAATTTTGTCACTCACTGACTGACCGATCATCAAAACTTTAAGGCACTTTAAGCAGACGTGGAAGCTTCATTTTTAAAATACAATTAGTGTTTAGCATATAAATCAAGGAAAAACTAAAATATTTTGTAATTTCGGTCCAGTTTTTTGTATACACCATCTGCATAAATAACTTTGTAATCCCATATAAATAAATGGACGGACGGACAACGGTGAAAATTTAGGTTTCGAGTTTTTACCACAACGAAGTTAAAGGGGGTCGAAAATGGCCTGAACTGCCTCGAGAAAAGGATGGTACGGCCGTGCCGCTTTTTTGCTCGATTTGAAGGGGACGGGAGCGTCCCCTTCAAATCGAGCATAAAAGCGCCCCCAGATGACTAATCTAAAAAGAGGAAATTACTTTTAGATTTTCGAAAGCTTAATGAACGAATATAAGATGACAAATTCAAAATATGAGGAATAGAAGTAACAACCCTACGATTAATAATCAGCTTCATATATTTTGTCTGATCTACCAAATACTATGAGGACTCATAAAAAACGAGAAGGTTCCGTGAAACTAAGATTTGTGAATGAGGAAGAATGGAAAAAAAATTGAAAGACATACTTACTTACTTATCGTCACGCACAATCCCTGACGGGGTAGCCAGAGAGAACAGATCGCCAAGTGTCACGATCCTTACATACCTCTTTCGCTTCTTTCAGATTCATTATCTTCTTCATACATGCACGTCTAGGTATCTGAGTACTCTTGACCCTCCCCTCTTCGAGCAATTTGCTCACATGGCCTTCGAAAGTTAGTCTCGGTCTACCTCGACACCTTTTAATATTAACTTTCGCGCTATATATTTTCTTCACCATTCGGTCTTCACTCATTCTCTAAACGTGCCCAAACCATCGAAGCACGCCCTTATCAATTTTTGTGATAAGGTCATCTTTCAAACCTGCCATATTACGAATCTCTTCGTTTCGCTTTCGGTCAGCCATGGTGACGCCGAACATTTTACGAAGAGATCGCATCTCCACTGCATTCAACTTGCTTTTATGCTTCTTCTGGCATACCCAGGTTTCGCTGCCATATAAAAAAGTCGGTACCAACACTGCGTTATGTATTGCAAGGCGTGCACTCTTCACTACGCCTTGCCTTTTGACTAACGCAGTCAGGGCACCATTGACTTTGTTCCCGGCAGCGACACGCCTGTCCACATCTAAATCACATCTTCCATCCCGGCTAAATGCACTCCCCAAGTATACAATTTCATTTACCTGTTCTAGACATTCCTGATTTACCCATATTTCACACTTCGTTCTCTCTTCGTCCCTTTCAAATACCAGAACCTTAGTTTTATTAGCATTCAAGCGGAGACCTTTAATTTCACATTCCTCTTTCATACACGTGACTAATGCCTGCAGTTCTACCTCTGATGGTGCAATAAGCACTGCATCATCAGCATACAGCAGACAATTTACTTTAATGTCACCCAATTTCACACCCAAACAGCTATCTTTCAGCTTCTGTAAACAGCTGTCGAGATACAGTATGAACAGCCAGGAAGACATGACACAACCCTGTTTTACGCCCGTTTGGACGCTAAACATGGGTGACAGGTCATGCCCTACCCGCATACAGGCTTTACAGTCACAGTAAAGTGACTGCACAACCCTTAGCAATCGACCATCCACACCATACCCCGGCAACAGTTCCCACATTTTCTTCCTTACAACCTTATCAAATGCTTTCTCAAGATCCACAAAAGCACAGAAAATCTTCTGGTTAGCAGCCAGAAGCTTCTCCGTGATCATGCGTAGAGAAAACATTTGATCCGTGCATCCTCTTCCAGGTCTAAATCCGCATTGTGCCTCCCATAGAAATCTTTCCGATTTCTCTTGCATCCTACGTGTCAAAACCTTCGAGTAAACTTTACTTGCTAAACTGGTCAAGCTGATCGCCCGATAGCACCCGCAGTCAAAATGTGAACCTTTACCTTTATATAAAGGCACAATGACTGCGGATCGCCAATCATCCGGGACATCCCCCGTCCGCCAGCACAAATTGCACAGCAGATGAAAGCTGTCCCAGACGCGAGGCCCACCATACTTGACCATTTCAGCAGTAACTCTGTCTAGTCCCGCAGCCTTACCACATTTCAAACTTCGAATCGCACGTTCAATCTCTTTCATACTAATGACCTCAGTGTCATCGAGGTCCGGGTCTGGCGTACCAGTCTCGACGTCATCCCCGGATCCCTCACTAAGATCATCACACGCATACATTTCTCTATAAAATTCGCTCCATCGCTGCATGACGTCCGATTTTTCTGAGAGGACGTCATTAATTCTCGAAAGCACTTTGTTCATTCTTAAGGCCTTCGCAACACTTCGGGTCCTTCCAACCTCTTTCCAGAAGAGTTTGGAGTTCTCCTTAAAGTTGTGCGACAACCTTTCGTCCGCTTCCATTCTACACCTTTCACGCACTTCCTCAATCAATGCTTTCGTGTGAACTTTCTGCAGCTTATATCTTTCGTTCATCTTCTCTCTCATATCCTTATCATTACTAGAGGCCAAGTAGTCTAACCATGCTTTCTTCTTCTTCTTTACAGCTTCTTTCACTTCATCATTCCACCATGCATCTCTTCTTTTACTACTGCCTCTTTTAATCGTTCCACACACTTCTTCCGCTGCACTTACCATTCCATCCCTAAGGTTCTGCCATGTTCTTTCAACACATTCTTTTCTGCCATTGATGTTGTCAAGCTTTTCGGCTACCCTCGCATGATATTTGTCCCTAGTATCCGCTTCCTGAAGCTTCCAGCTTCGGATGCGACAGACCGACTGTGGTTCTGTTACTGCCGTCCGGTTGCGCCAACCCGCGAACAGACCCTTAAATCTAGTAATCACTAGATAGTGATCCGTTCCCAGGTCAGCACCCCTGAACACTCGCGTATCCATCACCTGTTTTCGCAGTCGGTCATCCACCAGGAACAAATCGATCATACTTCTCTCATTCTTACTTTCTCTAGTATACATATGGATCTTCTTGTGATTAAACATAGTGTTTGTCAAAAGAAGACCCTTTTCCTTGCATACCGCCAGTATAAGCTTGCCAGCATCATTAACCCTTTTATCGCCAAACTTTCCAAGCACCGACTCGAACCCTGGTCGAGCGGTACCAACCCATCCATTCAAATCACCACATACAACAATTCTTTTGTTTCCCCTAGCCAAATCTAGAACTTCTCTTACATTCTCACAAAACTCCTCCAGCTCAGCCCTGGACGACGAAGCTACCGGCGCATAAACAGCCAAAAGGAATAACTTCGTCAGTCCCAATTTAAAGCGAACCCAGAGAAGTCTTGAGTTCACAACCTTATATTCAGTCATAACATCGACCAACCGAGACGACAGCAGCACCCCCACTCCCTGGCGGGCGCTCTCGCTCTCCGGGACTCCGGACCATAGAGCTAACGCCCCGCCAGGGAACTCTTCAGTACCACTGCCCTTCCGTTTGGGCTCCGACATACACACGACATCTAATTCTCTTTCTTTCATTATTTCGATCAACTCATTCGTCTTATCTCTCATGCCTCCTCTAACATTCCACGTGACAACTCTGCACTCTGTCCTCCACCTTCCGCCGTGTCGGGCTGTGCGTGACGGGTGGCGGTCCCCATCGCCGCTTTGCGCGCTGCATTTCACACCAACGGGGACGAGCTGGTGTGCGTCGCCTTGGGGGGACGCCCTAACCCTCGTTGACATGGGTGCGCAGCTAAGTAGAATTGCAGCCCTGAAAAGGGCTGGCAGGGGTCGCGACGAGCACGCTTCTACAGTAACCCCTAAAGACATGCTCCGGAGAAATCTAGTTTATTTGCTTACGACAAACAAAAACATATAATTTATTTAAATCCTTCTTTCCTATCATATTGCGCACGAGCTGCCTTTGTAAGGAAATTAAGTTGTCTGTGTAATCAATTGAAAATACAGAATATTTATTTAATAAAAAATAAATATAACAATGAAGAATCATAAATGTCTATTCACAATTAATGAAGATAACGCGTAACATACATAAAAAAAACTCAATATAATGAGGCTTTTCTTTTATAAGATAAGGGTGACAAGCAAGCACACAGTCCCCCTGATGATAAGTGGTTGCTGTGACCAAACAAATCCACGTCGATCCTCAATAAAGAATCAAAATGCAGATGCGTTGTCACCCGTAAAGACTAAGATGATATGCTTCTTTTCAAGTAAAAAGTGTCTCCGGTTCTCTACACTCACCATACGAAACACAGCAATGTTAAGCTGCTATTTTAAGCTGGTATTTTATGAGATAGAGGTCCTTCCCCAGTCTAGCTGACCCATTCATGCTACAATTATACTACTAATATAGCTGCACCATGGCTCTACCACGTACAAAATCTCCGACTAAAGCAAAGAATAGAATATGCTATTTAAAAAGAGGTATAATTTATTTCTCCACTTCATTGATTTTGCCAATTTTTCCATACATTGCTATCTAGAATGTTTGAACTAATAGAAGCATCCACTACTTTTCTTTTTCTCGGTTCTTATCGGGCGACAATCGTTTATGCATCCTACGCGCGTCGAGCCGAGTGTTGAATTATATTTTTGTCATTATCTCTTAAACTCTGCGTGCAAATAGAGATGTTGCATCTCTTTGCGTATTTTATCGCATGTACCACGAGAGTGCTCTGAGGAATTGTTCGGAATAATTCCAGTCGCTCCATTTCAGCATCGCACATAGTGACAAATCTCGCTTTACCATCCATACCATCTGGATAATTGGCAGTCCACCACTGTGCTATTTAGAAAATGTTTACTTTCTCGCCCTACTTCCTTGTGGAATCATTTACCACCAGCGATTTTTCCAGACCGATACGAATTAGAGACCTTCAAGAAAAGAGCATGTGCCTTTTTAAAAGGCCGGCAAGGCATCTGCAATTCCCCTGGTGTTGCAGTTGTTCATAAGTGGCGGTATTCACTTACCATCAGGTGAGCCACATCCTCGTTTGCCCCCTCTCGTATAAAAAAAATAACATGTAGTAAAGAGCAAAGTTTACGTTCATAAAATTGTCTTGATGATGAAGTAACTTTCGTTCATAATGATTAATATGCCATGCCTAATAATAAACGCTCATAAACCATTTTTTTATTTTCAATTTTTTTGTCATAAAATACCTTATTGAGGCGGATGTATGAGAATTAGGCATATATTATTGTGAATGTTTTTTTTTGGAAGGAGTATACATTTTCGTTTTAGTAGAACATTATATTTACGTATCCCTAGCCATTTCGCCAGCGCAAGTGGATAAATAAATTTAGGAGCGCTTTTTTTGCTTAACAAAAATCAATATTTAAAGCTAGCTGATGGGTGTAGCCTTATTCTAGATAATGTGTACTATTTTCTCATGAATTTGGCTATAATATGAAAAACAATTTTTTCAAATCGGATGGGTTGTTGCAGAGATTAGCAAGTTTAAACAAAAAAAAAACTCTTTCGCCATTATATTAAAGTAGAGTTACATAGTTTAGACTACAGGAGTTGTCCCATATAAGTTTGGAAAGGATAAATAGAGAACTAAGTTTATGATGTAAATATTTAGATGCATGTTTAGTTCCTATCTTGAGATTTTTGTTTTTAGTAAAAAGTAAAATTGGACCTCAGATTAATAATGTATAGGAGAACTAAAGCCCCTATTACCTTAAAGACTTTCGATGTTAATACGTATAAATTATTCTATGTGTTTTAGTACTTTGAAGTTGGGTTCAACTTTATATAATATATGGTTTCCTTTTTATCAGAACCAAATAGGCTGGGAATTTTGTCGTTGTTTTAAGTGCTAATTTACCATATGTTTGTCAATAAGGAAAATAAATACAATATTTATAAGAAATAAAAATCCAGAAGTAATGTCCACCATTACTCCCTGGTGAATTACTTACAATTATTTCTTCTTTCCGTAGATAAATTATTTATATTAAATACGGTTCTTCGCAAACACAAAACTATTTCGATCACACGCACGCACGCGCGCACGCACGCACGCACGCACGTATGCACACACGTACGCACGCACGTACGCACGCTGGACACGTGACTTTGTGCACGTTTATCACCCTTATCCTATAAAAAAAGTATCTTTGAAGTCAGCTAATACTTCTTTTATTATATGCCGCACCAATAGCAAAATTTACTGCAGAGTAATATAATATAAACTATCTTTATAACTCAATCACGCTTCCTATCTCTTCTCCAACTCACAAATAATACTTGACTATTTAAAATTAGATCCTATAAAGAAGAGTTGTAACAGGCAATTGACTTATAGCAGAAGAAGTCAATTACTATGATTCTAATGCATACAAGCAACTGACTCATTACGTTATTATGAGCAACAGAAATCCTACTAATAAAAAAAATAATAATAAGAAACATTTGTAATATTGTTTTTCTTTTAATTTAAAAGAGAGTTGTATGTTAAATTATATTTACACTTTAATTAAAATTTATCAAGAATGTACGTAACATAAATTATAGACAACAAAATAGCAGTTTATATTTTTATTTTGTTATTAATTTAAACGTTATTAATACTTCCTCAAAGATTGTCTGAACAGTAGTATTTGTCAGTAGTGTCAGTGTATGTATCAGTAGTAAGTAGTAGCGATTGTCAGTCAGTAACATAGGACTCTCCCATAGATTGTTTCATAAGGAGGATGATTTACTGTAGTTGCCACGCTTGGCTGGCAGGTTGGCAACTGCAGTTTTTTATCATTTTGCGTTGTTAACAAGAATATGTTGCTGCCTAGTTATATCTATCTAATCTTCTATTTTAGTTTCCCTTTATCGCCCCTCACGACACCGAAGAGACGATATGGGGTAGTGGATATTCTAACACCACTTCAATACGATTTCATCGAGGTATAGCCTATTCAATAAAAATAATTATTACAATCGTTAAAGTAGCGCGTAGACCTGGTAGTAGCGGTGTAAGAATATCCACTACCCGATACGTAAAATTATAAAGAACAGGGTTGTCGAACGTGGCAAATATGATAAATACCCCCCCCCCCCCCCCCCCCGCTATAAAGCAATCTATAAAGGTTGAATGCTAAGAAAATAATGTTCGGTATTGTATATATTATTGGATTTAATTTGGTATACATTAAGTTCATTTACACTGTGGCTCAGACGGCTTTAATATTGAGACTCGTAAATAAATGCAATTGTTTTAAAATATACTGGCGCTTGTCTCGTAAGCCATGTGAGAGCATCGCTGGAGCTTATAATACGATTGTCTTGTACATAAGTTCGCTGAAATATTTTATGTATTGAAAATTTATTCAGCCTTAAAACAGTATTACTTTAGTATTTATAAAGCACTTTAGCGCAAAAGTAAAGTTAGAGCCTATGTACCGCTGTACTTCATCGTCGCTATAGAAGTAACATATACATAAAATAAACGCTACTGCTGATATGCTTGAACTTATTTTATATTAAGGGTAACAAACCATTTGTCACCCTTAATGTAAAAAAAGTTGACAAAGTAAATGCAGTGACGCATAGACATCTATTCTCGATTAAGAATCAAAATGCCCATGCGTAGTCACCCCCGAGAACTAAGATGGAATGCCTCGTTACTAGTAAAAAGGGTCTCCGATTTTCTACATTCACCATTGGAAACACAGCAGTATTAAGCTGGTATTTTACACTGATATTCTGTGAGAGTGTGGCCCTACCCTGGTCGAGCCGATCCATTTGTGCTACAATTATAATATATACGCAGCGTAGCTCTAACGCGTACTTTTTTCTGTCAAGAAATACGCAGTAGCAGCCCGGAGTGAGGAAGTTGGCTGTGTCGGGGATGACCGTGCCTCGGAAAGTACGTAAAGCCTCCAGTTGTATCGGACCGCCGTCCTATCTGACTTTATGGGTGAGGGAATAATATTTTAAGTATATGTTGATTTCGTAAGAAGCGGTCTGAATATAACAAACCGCTGTTTACTGCACACAAGGTCCATTGCATTGCGCTTGTACCAACAAAGATTTAATTAACAACTAGCTGACCAGGCAGACGTTGTTCTGCCCTTTCCGAACGACCATTTGCTTTCCCAAAAACATCCTGAAATTACCAATAAAAAATTGAGGGTCACTTGTCGGGATAAAAACAACAAATCTTATCTCTCAAGTTTGACTAAATTGCACACAGTGTGCAAAATTTTATTGAAATCTGTTCAGTAGTTTAGGAGTTAATCGCGGACAAACAACACGTAATATGTATCCTTTGGGATGAAGGATTAGCTTGATTAGGCTCTCATAAATATTTTATTTTATTTGCAACACCCGAAATATTGACAAATTGTACAATTACATACACATATACATACATTACACGCATGAAAGCTTAACAAAAGTCCACTGCTGAACGTATATTGCCTCATTAATTTCGTGGAAGGCCGGTTGGCAACCGCAGTGTTTTTTTAAATTTCTAGTAATTTTATTATTATTAGAAAGATTCCCATCTCCTGTTCCTTTTCTCTGTCATCTCTTACGGTACCCAATATAGGTTAGTGGATATTCTTTAACTGCTAATGCATGGTACATATAAAGGAACATACATACGTAGGTAGATAGCGTCACGCCTGTAATCCTTAGGCAGAGTTCAAAATGTAGCAAGGTACTCGGATAACGTTTAGCCAAATAGTATGGGTTAAGATTGAAAATTTGTAGAGGAAGTGATAAAGTGGCTATCCTATTGCGTACACAATCGCAAATCGAATATCCCATTAGTCACCTTTTACAACATACTAGGCAAGTAACACAGTTGGCACATTTTTTTTTGTTAAATTTTATGTTAAAAGTCTCACGTAAATTTAATCAAGATAATTTAAATAAGTTATAAATTTACTATTCTTCTTACATATAATTGCGTAATTTTTAATTTTTATCTTAGGACAGCCTGCTTATTACCGTACTATAAATATGTTTTCTTTATACTTTAAAAAAAAGAAACGTTACCTCCCACACTAGGATTTTCTCCTGTATCGTGGAGGCAGTTTACAAACACATATTGCTCAAGGACATACATCCAGACCCGGAAAAATTATTTGTAGGCCATACAAATACTTGTTCCGTGCGGGATAGAAAACCGCGCCCCTCAGCGCAGCAACTCAATGTGTAGTGTTTCGCGTAAATTTAAGAAATCATTAAATGGTCTTTGCTTAATGATTTCTTATATTTACGCGAACATAACACATTTAAATAAAACTAATTTTATGGATTTCCGACGTTTCGAGCACTTAACAACACTCATGTACACGGGGGGATTGAGGTGTTTGACGTCTCAATGTTACCACGACTACCTCCAGATTAAAAATTATTAATTCTTGTTCAGATCTACCCTCTACGAACTTACAGTATCTTAGTCTTGCAGTTGTATGCATGGGTTAGGATTTAATTTTATTAATTATGGGATCCCAAGCAGATAGTAGCACCCAGCCATCTTCTCTATTGAAATTAGGATGTTTTTTGATCTGTGTTCACAGACTGCACGTACAGGATCACCCCCGTCACTACATTAGATTTGATAGACCACAAATTCTCGCTAAAGAATACCGATTCCTTCCAAGGAAGGCTATTGAAATCAAAAAAACATCTAATTTCAATAGAGACGATGGCTGGGTGCTACCATCTGCTTGGGATCCCTCATATAAGTTCTTCTGTTTGGAGATCCAATTCTTCATATCTTGAGTTAATAGGATGACCGGCACGCAGTTGAATAGGGATGCCTTTTATAAAAGAAAAATAATATTAAATAGGAAAAATTCGCATTGGATATAATTTTTTTACCTACGTTATTCGGTTTTTGTGTGAACTTGACAGCATTGAAAACTTTTTCGTTTAAGGATTCCCCTTCGAGACAAAATTTATAACACGGGATTTAGAAACAGAACAGGGACAGAAGATAGACACTTCAATTTTATTAACTTTTAGAGATTTTAAACTAACTTCCCGGTAAGGATTCCTATGTAAGGATATGAAATAAACGAGGTATGTACATTAAAAAAATTAACATCTTTTTAAATTTCTATACTGGTTAACGATTGTAGAAAATCTACTTGACTAATCACAAAGGAAATAAACACTTAGATGGCTTACACTAATGTTAACAAACTGCATCTATTCTATTAGTTAAATAAAATTTTGCTGCTTTGTCGCACCATTAAATCGTATGTACGTCATTAAATAAGTTTTTGTAATACGAACCGATTGAACATGATCGATCTTACGAATCGGCGGTACATGGAAAAACTTATAAAAGTTCATTTGTACTATCGGATGTTATTAAATATATAATAAATAAATATTCATGTAAATGGAGTTTAAATTAATAACCCCATATAACATCACGTATGGTCGCTTGAATTGGAATTTAAAGTTTTAATAGCAATTTCGTGACACGAGCATTTTGATCTCAAACTTGTGAATATGTTAATGTCACAAATAAGTTATCCATTTCAAGTTTGTGCCTTCTTGCTTTGTAATTAACATACATAACACATAAAGCTAACTTATTTACTTTGACCAAGTTTGCGTCGGTAACTGAATATAATAGTTTAAGTTGAGACGTTAGGTAAGTTAACGTTTAAAACGTTATTTAATCATTATCATCATCATCACAATCGATAATAAGTTCGCTAATTAGCATAGACTACACAACAAAGCATGGTCCTGAGCACCGGCATCCATCGATTTTATGCATCTAGTGGGGGGTTATTGTAAACTTCTCTTATCGGTACGAGAACGGATACGGATATCCTTATTTCTAAGTCTATCATGCAGAGAAACTCCGAGCATGGCCCTCACCATAGCTCGCTGACCGACTTTAAGCATATATACAACCAGCAGTGAACTCCAGTTCTGAGATCCATATGTCATCACTGGCAACACGCACTTATTGTCAAATCCTGTTTCAACTTGTAAGATGTACTTCTGGATGTCTATCCATCCATCTGTCTAGATAGAGAGCCACTTAAATTTTATATATATTTATGTATAATCTGTATCTGCTGTTGATATTTTTGCACCACCACTAGATGGTAGGTCATAATCGTATCATAAGCATAAGCACTCACGCCTGTCAGCCAGAGAGGAAAGCAGAGACCACATACTTCCATTTGGCATGATCCTGACACACCTGCTCGTCTGTTAAGGGTACACTTAACCTGGCCCATTGCAATTGGCATCTGGTATATCGCCAATTTGGTCGATAAACTTTCTTCTAGGGCCGAAGGTTCCGATTCTGCCGTTCTATATATATATATACTTAGTCAGGTCATAAGTTCTGTCAAAAACTTTTTATAAAAATAATAATACACTTTTTGATAATTATATGGGAATTATATATGAAATGAAAGGTAATTTAATTTAAAATACAATTTTATTTATATTATTCAAAATGCCTTCCCCTATTTTGAATACATGCCCTTAATCGACGCGGCCAATCATCAATCGCAGCACGCTCCACATTCATATCTATTTCTGCCGCTGCTTTAGCCAAAGATGCTCGGATAGATTCCAAATTCTGATAAGGTTTGGCACAGACTTTATTCTCCAAATATTGCCATATCTTGTAATCCAGTGGGTTTAAATCTGGACTAGAAAAGGGCCAGTCTTCATGTCCGATAAAGTCAATTCCACGGGTGGTCAACTAGTTTTGCGTGCTTCGTGCCCTATGAGCTGGTGCAGAGTCCTGTTGGAATATCCAATGTCTGTTTTTGAACATTGTTTGAGAAAGAGGTTCCACTATATTTGTTAGGACGGTATTTTGGTACAACCTCGGCACTGGTTTTTACACTTTTATCACAGAAAAACACCTCAGTTAAGCCTAAATATTAGACTCCAAGCCAAACCATCAGTAACTAAAGATAATGTCCTCGTTGAAACCTCGGAATACGCGTGCTGGCTTCTTCACTGCTGTGGGCATACACCTTATGATTTTGTTTATTATAACTTTCTTCAATGTTAAAAAATTTTTCATCCGAAAACAAAATTTCGCGGATTTTTTTCCCGCGTACCGCCGTAACAAAGCGCGGGACGTATCCGGCCTAATTTATTTCAAAGGCTCCTTCAAAAAATGTCAGGTCTTCTTACGATAAGCTGGTAGTCCTAGGTCTTCCTTGATCACTCTTTTAACCGTGGTTCTGCTTAGGCCCATCTGAGAGCTAAGAGTTTTTGTTTACGAACAGGATTTCGTTCGTTCGTTGCGCGCCTTCACTGCTTTGATGATCGCGGGTGTCCTAACTGTACGAGGTCGGCTGATCCTTCGAAGCTTGAATCTTCAGTGAATCGTTTGGTAGTGCGATAAACAAATCGTAGTGTTATTTTCACATTTTGTAGAATATTGAAAATCCCTTTTGGCGCGTAACCACAGCGGTGCAACGCGATAACCGCTACTCATCTTCTTTCTTCGACCACTCCATATTTAAAAATGAATGAAAATGAATGTCCTTTTTATTTTCGGCAAACGCAAACGTTATATTTTTAAAATTGGTGAAGTTCATCTAGCCAGTATTCAAAAAATTTAAATAACAAAGATTTGACAGAACTTATGACCCGACTAAGTATATATATTGCCGTGTAGTGGCGGTTAATAATATCCACTACCCCATATCTTCCCGTGGGTGTCGTAAAAGGCGACAAAGGGAAACAGGCAGGAGATGGGCAGCAGCACCTTCCTGATAACATATCAACATACTTACAATAAAAAAACTGCGGTTGTCAACCCGCTCGCCAAGCGAGGCAACTATGGCAAATACCCCCCTATGACAAGAGTAACAAACAAACGGCCCCAAGTCCCAGGCAGCGCCGCCATTCCTGGCTACGGTGGCGACCATCGTAACAACGGGGCAGGGGGTGCTAAGAATCTCCAGTGGAGGTTTGGTTGCCACATAAGACGACTCGACCTGGCAACATACAACGCACGCACCCTGAGGACTGAAGAAAAGATCGTAGAGCTGGAAGAAGAGATAGACAAGTTACGCTGTCATATTATAGGATTATCCAAAGTCCAAAGAGAAAGGGAGGGCACGCTAATCCTCGAATCTGGCAATTTGTTCTATCACCGGGAGGGCGACCATCTGTCCCAAGAAGGTGTCGGATTTATCGTCCATAAGTAACGTTGTAAAGAATAAGAGTGTGTCGACGAGGGTTGCGTACCATATACTCAAAATCACCAAATGGTATTCGCTGAAAATCATACAGGTTTACGCACCAACCTCGGCACACCCCGATGAGGAGGTGAAGGAAATGTATGAGGATATCTCTAAAGCCATGCCTTCCTCCAAAACCCAATATACGGTATTAATGGGAGACTTGGGAGACAATGCAAAACTAGGCACAAGAGAGAACGGTGAGCTAAAAGTAGGAAAATTTGGAATAGGGCAACGAAAACCAAGCGGCCAGTAGCTTGCCGACTTCATGGATAAACAGGGACTCTTTATGATGCACTTTTTCTTCCAGAAGCGGTCCCACAGAAAGTTGACCTGGACGAGTCCCAACGGTTCCACAAAAATGAGATTGACTTCATTATGATGTTCAGATAACAACTGTTCAGTGATGACTACGTGATCGCGAGGGTGAAAACTGATAGCGATCACCGAATGGTTAGAGGCACGCTGAACCTAAACGTTAAGTTGGAGAGGTCTCGTCTAATGAAGTCAACGCTCGGTCCCACTCTTGCTCTGTTCCAGAGTCCCGAAACTTTCAGCTCGAGTTACAAAACAGTTTTCAGTGCCTAGAAGACTGCAATGAAGTGGACGATATGAATGACAAGCTCATGGAAACTGTCCATGCGGTCGGTGCAAAGTTCTGCCAGACCCGCCACAGACGAACACAAAAACTCTCCGATCACACTCTCAATCTCATGGCTGTTAGACGGGAGATGAAGCTACATTCTTTAATAGACTTGACAGAATACAGGCAACTGAACTGACAGATCTCCAAATGCATGCAGCGGGACTTACGACACTTCAATACAGCTTGTATTGAAGAAGCGATCGAGCGGACCCAAGGCTCTAAAGTCTTTGCCAGAGATCTGTCTGTCAGAAAGATTCAACTGTCAAAGCTGAAGACCGAATGTGGCAGCATTTTTTCCGGGGTACCTGAGATTTTGAGTGAGATTGAGAGGTTCTATGGACAGCTGTACACGTCATTGTTGGAGCTACACGCAAATGTGAGTAACGATCCAAGAGCGAGTCTTATCTGACACTATGCCGAAGATATCCCGCACGTCAGTCTGAGCGAGATAAGAATGACTCTCCAGCACCTCAAATACAGCAAGGCCGCAGGCGAGGATAGAATTACAGCGGAGATTATGAAACCTCCGCTGGAAGTGTGGTTGAAGACCGGTACTTGAAGTCCTTCAGAAGCTCTTTAATTTCGTCCTCCATGGTGGCATTACACCGAAGGCGTGGAGCAGAAATGCGGTGGTCTTGTTCTTCAAGAAAGGTAACAACGCTCTCTTGAAGAACTACAGACCTATTTCCGTTCTGAGACGCGTCTACGTGCTGTTTTCGAGAGTCATTATGAATCGTCTCGCGCGAAAACTTGATAACTTCCAGCCTCCCGAACAAGCTGGTTTCCGAAAGGGCTTTAGCACCATAGACCATGTGGTCTATGGTGCTAAAGCTAACAATTTGCCGAAAGGAAAGTATGTACTTACCCTTCGGCAAATTGTACAGAAGTCCGAAGAGTACAATTTGCCATTATGTCTGGCGAATGTTAACTATGAGAAAGCCTTTGATTCCGTCGAAATTTGGGTGGTGCTGCAGTCCCTTCAGTAGTGCCAAGTTGACTGTCAGTATATCGAAGTGCTGAAGTATTTGTACAGTAGAGCTACGATGGCTATCCGAGTACAGAACCAGAGTACGAAACCTATACAATTGCAAAAAGTTGTAAGACAGGGTGATGTTATAGCCCCGAAACTCTTCACCGCTGCATTGGAAGATGTTTTCAAGCTACTGGACTTGAAAGGATGCGGTATTAACATTAATGGCGAGTACATCACTAACCTTTGATTTGCCGATGATATAGTTATTAGGGCAGAATCGATAGAAGACCTAAGCACCATGCTCAATGACCTCAATAGTTTCTCCCAACGAATAGGTCTTACGATGAACATGGACAAAACAAAGATCATGTTTATTGTCCATGTCACACCTATGCCGGTAGTTGTTGGGAGCACTATGCTCGAATTTGTTGACGAGTATGTTTACCTTGAACAAATAGTCCGACTAGGTAAGTCCAACTTCGACCGAGAGGTCAATCGACGGATTCAATTCGGCTGGGCAGCGCTCAGGAAACTACGACACATCTTCTCGTCAGACATACCTCAAAACCTTTAAAATTAATTGTACAACCAGTGCATATTGCTAGTGATGACTTACGGATCTGAGACGTGGTCCTTCACTGCTGGCCGTATTAGGAAGCTCAAGATCGCTCAGCGAGCTACGGAGAGGGCTATGCTCGGGGTTTCTCTGCGTGATAAACTTAGAGTAAATCCGAAATGAGTATATCCGCAATAGAACCAGAGTAACCGACATAGCTCAACGGATTAGTAAGCTAAAGTGGCAGTGGGCTGGCCATATAGCTTGAAGAACCGACAACCGATGAGGAAGAAATGTTCTTGAGTGGCAGCCTCGTACTGGTAGGCGAAGTGTGGAGCAACCCCCCACGAGATGGAGTGAAAACCTGGTTAGACATGCAGGAAGTCGATGAATACAGGTGGCTAAGGACCGTGCTTGGTGGCATTCCTTGTGGGAGGCCTATGTTCAGCAGTGGACTTATGAAAGGCTGTAATGATATATATATTAGAGCGATATACGAATTCACAATCCAACTGTCGATAATTTGCTACATTAAACATTTATTAAGAACTAACTTACAGTATATTTTTTTTAATTTGCTTGATCTGTATTAATGGCCCCTCCACGCTTTGGCGGTCCATAAATATGCTTGCTTTGCCACTAACCTACAGGATAAAATAAGATAATGGATGTTACGCCACTAATGCACACCAACCGAACCGCTACTTAATTTTTTTCTTTAATTTTTTTAGAAATTTTTGTCAAAATGAAATGCCAATCCCATCATACCTTATACTAATTACTGCTAACATTAAAACAAAATAAAAATGTATAATTGTGAGTACTAGTTAAATTACTAACCTAAAAGGAAACTTAAATTGAAGTAGAGAAGATAATTATTCCGTCCTAGAAGCAAGCCAGAATAACCCTCTTGACATCTTCGATTTTTTTTATAGGATCTGGGTGACAAACGAGCATACAGTCCACCTGATGGTAAGTGCATGCTGCGGCCCATAGTCATCTACAACTATCCTCGTTTGCGAATCAAAATGCAGATGCGTTGTCACCCGTGAGGACTAAGATGGAATGCCTCATTTCCAGTAAAAAGGGCCTCCGGCCACCTGCACTTACCAAGCGAAACGCAGAGGTAAACTTCTACTTCACGCTGGTATTCTGTGAGGTCGTGGTACCACCCCGGTTCGAGCCGGCCCATCCGTGCGACAGCAAAAGCTGCCGCGTGGCTCTACCACTGTTAAAAATTTTTGTATTAAATTTTTTTTTTAAAATTTTGTTTAGGGATTGATAAAAAAATTTGCACTAGGTCGACATCCAAAACATTTGCGTTTAATTCTTTCAACACAGCCTGTATATCGTTTTCATTCTTGATACACTCCAACCGCTACTTACTTATTAATGATAATAATTCCTACAATTTTGTCTACTAATTATTTTATTGTCAAACTTTATTTCACCAGGGACATTAACTGGGCTTTTATTAAAATAAAATATTATAATGACTAATTTAATAAACGGCAATTTAACAGTACGAAACTTATGGATAATTAAAATAATTAAAAGGATTACATTAATAAGCCACATATCTATATTTCAGAAAAATAATAAATGCTAGAATGTAAAAGCAAAGTTACAGACTATATACGCCTCACAGCTGGGCACAAGCCTCCGCAAACTTAGAGATTGTCAGAAGAGTCTTTCTAAAAACAACTAAACAATTAATAACTGCAGTTGCTAAGGCAACCCGTTCGCTAAGTGGGGTAACAATGGCTCATGAAGGAAATGGGATAGGCCTATGTCCTGCATTGGATTTTGCAAAGACTGTTACGATAACGGTTTCCGAGAAATAATTCCACAGCACTGTTATAGTGTGTATAGGCGAAATTGAAATTTCTAGATAGATTTTTATTCTTCCCTTATTTATACTTTACTTTGTTTGGGGTACTTTGTCCCTCTCGATGATTTACTTCACGTGCTCCTTTCATGTGCACCGTTTTTTACGTGTGGAAGTAGAATATAAAAGTCTATGGGAAGTAGCAATGAATTTGTTAACGAAAAAGGCTACAGATGCATTTTCACCTCTGAGGAATAAGATGAAATGCCACTTAATAGCGATGTCTACACCAGTGCGTTTTTCATTTTTGTTTATTTTGCGTTACACTTTTAGATCGTCTTGCGTCATGCGCTATGCCATAAGACGCATACAGCTTATCGTCTATACCTGTGCGCTTATCACCTGCAACTCGTCTATACCTCACGCGCCTCCGTTAGGCAAACTACGAAGATTCGTAATTATCTTCTGTTTCAGACCCACTCCTTTTCATCATAAATTTTTGATGTTCCTTTGAAAAGTATGACTTCAAGCTTTTATCTTGTTTTAACCGTTTTTACATCATAATTATATTTTTAGCTCAGATAAATCAACACGTCGTGTCTTTATATTTAATTTGTGTAATCTTTGTGGTGCCACAATTCTTGATATGTTCGATAATCATTGATAAATTCTAATGTTTGAACTTTTTCGCCCACCATTTTCTTTACTATAATGCATGCAATGTTGCATACGAATCCATCGGTGACGGATCAGCTTTAGCTAGAGGCATGCGCTAATGTCGAACTAGTTTTAGCGCATGCGCTTTGGTTGCTCAGGCATGCGTTAGAGGAAGATGCAAGATGAACAGGGAAGCGCACTGGTGTAGACATACTTATTCCATTTTAACCTTAAAATCAGAACACAGCAGTGGAGGCACCGCTGTTTCTTACCTATATCTGCTAGATGGTAAACTAGATAAGAGGATGGGATCTTAGACGTACCATAAGGCAGAAAAGTATACCTGTCACCTAACAAAGTACAAACATCTAGTAAGAAGTGCTTTTGTGTCTACGTGATTTACCCGTCAAGTATTTTGTTGAAAACACTTTTTAAAATAAATGAAGCGACAAGTGACCTTACGATACATTCCTACTATGGTCCATAGACACCGTAACTAACTTTGAACATAGAATAATTTAATGTATTTACACGAATACCTGATATCGATTAAAACTAAGTTTACAGATTTTATCGCGTTTAATTTAACTTATTTTTTATCCCCGACGTTACGTTCAAACGACCAAAGATTAATGTTCAATGCTGAAGTTTTCCGGGGCTAACTATGACACTGGGACGTCAAACATCTCAGTTTTCCCCGTGACCATGCAAATATGCCGCGAAGGTGGAACACCAACACCGTGGAGTTTTAGTCGATGGAGTCCGATCGTTGCCCCCTTGGGTGGATATGTGTAGGCGTTTTTATGTGTAAAAAAAAACAAAAGGTTACCAATAAAATGGGTGTCGGTTTATCGTCACTCAAGGTACGAAACCCAGTTACATTACACTGCTACCCTTTACGCTGGTATTCTGTGCAAACTACGTTCTCGCCCGACGACTGTATGCTCAATTGTTACTCTTATCCTATAAAAAAAAGATACTGTAAGTTCATTCTGCGTAAATCGAACCAAAAATTAATATTAAAACACTAAAGGTAGCCGAGCTAACTGTGAAATCGGGACGTCAAACATCTCATTCTCCCCCGTGACCATGGGTGCTGTAAAGTACCCGAAACTTCCAGAATTAAAATAGTTAATTTAACGCGATAAAATCCGTAAAAAATAAATTTATTCAATCTATATTATATTTTACATATTTTAAATGCTTATTTGTGTTGTACTAATTACCACAGGAACTACACCTCTTAATATTTCTGCCGGCAAATGGCAGTTCTTGCACCGCTGTATTTCAGTCTGAAAGGTCAAGAGAGCCAGTATTTTTAGTTAAGCTACTGGCTCTCTTAATTACAGACTGTGATTATGTAGCCTTCTTTGTTTAAATGTGGCTGCAAGTGTCGATATAATGCAGTAACCAGTCACCATCTAGTGGACTATAAATTCACTTTTCACTTAAGTTTTATAAAAAAAAACACTATTTTATTAATACAAAGACGAATAGTTATTGGCTATGAAAGATAATAAAACATACAATGACGAGCTATCCTTCGCAAAAGTTGTTTGCAAAAAGCCACAGAGCAAGGGACGACTTATAATACTGACACCTATAACTTAATTTCTCCGGGGAAAGACTTTATATTTTCTTGTGTCATAACTTACATTTCTTTTGCAAAACTTTACTTTGCTAGAGACAATTTTGAATATAGCTTTAGAAGGAAGTTATTTGTTTTGTAATAAATGAAGCATTTTCTGAATGTAATTTACAAAAACCCTCTCAGAAATGAGAGGAGGCCTATACCCAGCAGTGAGGCGTATATAGGCTGTAACTTTGCTTTTAATGTAATTTATAAAACGGAAAATTAAGAAAGTGTGTACATAAAAACGCTGAGGCTCTAGAACGACCTAAAATCTACTGTAAGGAATGTTTCATCCATTATCTCTTTTGAGAAAGCGGTCACTTGATATGTTATTTCTTGATATTCTTTAAGCTTAATTCTACTTTATTTAATTTTATATGTTTGTATGTGTTTCATCACCATTACAGCCCTTCACAAATCTACTGCTGTACATAGGCCTTCCGCAAGGAATGCCACAAAGCACGGTCTTGATCCATCGACTTTCTGCATGTCTTACCAGGTCGTCTTTCCATCTTGTGACGGCCTACACTTATTCCGCGGATACGAGGCCGCTACTCGACAACCTTTTTCGTCATCGGTTGTCGGTTCTTCAAGCTATATGGCCGGCCCATTGCCACTTCAGCTTACTAATCTGTTGGGCTATGTCAGTTGCTCTGGTTCTACTGCGGATATCGTTATTTCTAAGTTTATCACGCAGAGAAACTCCGAGCATAGCCCACATCATAGTTCGCTGAGCGACCTTGAACTTCCTAATCCGGCCAGCAGTGATGGACCACACCTCGGTTCCGTGGGATATCACTGACAACACGCACTGGTTGTACAGTCTCGTTTTCAAATTTTGTGGCATACCTGACGAGATGATGTGCCGTAATTTCCCGAACGCTGCCCCGCTGAATTGAATCCGTTGGTTGACCTCTTGGTCGAAGTTGGACTTACCTAGTCGGACTATTTGTCCCAGCCAAAGATACTTGTCAACAACTTCGAGGTTAGTGGTCCCAAGAACTACCCGCATAGGTGTGACATGGACGTTATACATAATCTTTATTTTTTCCATGTTAATCTGAAAACCTATTCGTTGGGAGGCACTATTGAAGTCATTGAGCATAGTGATCAGTGATTCCGCCGTAAGGACTTTATCGTCGGCAAATCGAAGGTGAGTGATGAACTCGCTGTTGATGTTAATACCGTATCCTTTCCGGTTCAGAAACATAAAACCGTCTTCCAATGCAGTGGTGAAGAGCCATCGTAGCCCTACTGTACAAACACTTCAGCATTTCGATATGCCGGCAGTCAACTTGGCACCGCTGAAGGGACTGTAGCACCGTCCAAATTGCGACGGAATCAAAGGCTTTATCATAATCTACATACGCCAGACATAGTAACAAATTGTATTCCTTAGTCTTGTGTACAATTTTCCTAAGGCTATTTATATGGTCTATGGTGCTTAAGCCTTTTCGAAAACCAGCTTGTTCGGGAGGCTAGAAGGTGTCGAATCTGCTTGCAAGACGATTCGTAATTACTCAAAAACAGCGCCTAGACGCGGCTCAGAAGGTAAGTCGATCTGTAGTTCTTCAAAAGAGCGATGGCCTCCCTTTTTGAAGAACAAGACCATTACACCTTTGCTCCACGCCTCCAGTGTAGTACCACCATGGAGGACGAAATTAAACAATTTCTGAAGGATTCCAAATACCGGTTTTCCACCAGCTTTCATAAGCTCCGCTTTAATTCCATCCTCGCCGGGGGCGTTTCCGTTTTTAAGGTACTGGGGAGCTATTCTATTCTCGCTCAGTGTGACGTCTGAAATATCACCTGAATAGTGTCGGATATGAATAGGTCTTGGATCGTTACTCAAACTTGCGTGTGGCTCCAACGATGATGTGTGCAGCTGCCCATAGAATATCTCTCACAATATGCAGGACACGACGCTGCCACACCCGGTCTTCAGCTTGGACAGTTGGCTTTTTCTGGCAGACAGATCTTAAGCAAAGACTTTGGAGCCCTGATTCCTTTCTACCGCTTCTTTAATACGAGCAGTATTAAATTTGCGTAGATCCCGCCGCATGCATATTGAGATTAGTCTGTTCAGTTGCCTGTATGCTGTCAAATCTACTGAAGACTGCAGCTTCATTTCCCGTCTAACAGCCATGAGATGAAAAATGCGAGAGTTTTTGTGTTTTTTGCAGTGGGTCTTGCAAAACTTAGCTCCGACCGCATGGACAGTTTCCACGAGCTTATCTTTCATATTCCGTGTAGAGGCGGGTAACAATACCCACTACCGCATATCTTCCCGTGGGTGACTAAAAGACGACAGAGGGAAACTGAGGCAGAAGATGGGCAGCAGCATCTTTCTGATAACAACAAAACAACAATAAAAACTGCGGTTGCCAACCCACTCGTCAAGCTACTATACAATATACACTAAGGCAATAAATACTATGGCAAATACCCCCCTATGAATGAATGTAACAAAGAGACGGTCCCCAGTCCCCGGCGGTTCAACTATTCCTGGCTACGGTGGCAACCATGGTAACGGCGGGGCAGGGGGTGCTAAGAATTTCTGGTGGAGGTTCGGTTGCCACCTAAGACGAATCAACCTGGCAATATGTAACGCACACACCCTGAGGACTGAAGAGAATATACTGGAGCTGGAAGAAGACATAGAAAAGTTGCACTACAATATTATTGAATTATCTTAAGTCCGAACAGAGAGGGAGTATATGGTAATACTCGAATCCGGCAACTTGTTCTATCACCGGGAGGGCCATCTGTCTCAAGGAGGCGTCGCATTTGTCGTCCACATGTCTCTCGTAAAAAACTCTTTCGCCATTTTATAAAAGTAAAGTTTCATAGTGTAGACTACAGGAGTTTTCCTATATAAGTTTGAAAAGATAAATTGAGAACGAAGTTTTTGATGTGAATATTTAGATGAATTTTTAGTTCCTATCTTGAGATTTTGGTTTTTAGTAAAAAGTAAAATTGGACCTCAGATTATTAATGTTTAGGAGAACTAAAGCCCCTTTATACCTTAAAGACTTTCGATGTTAATACGTATAAATTATTCTATGTGTTTTAGTACTTTGAAGTTGGCTTCCACTTTATATAATATATGGTTTCCTTTTTATCAGAACCTAATAGGCAAGGAATTATTGTCGTTGTTTTAAGTGCTAATTTACCATATGTTTGTCAATAAGGAAAATAAATACAATATTTATAAGAAATAAAAACCCAGAAATAATGTCCACCATCACTCACTGGTGAATTACTTACAATTATTACTTCATTCCGTAGATAAATTATTTATATTAAATACGGTCCTTCGCAAACACAAAACTATTTCGACCTCACGCACGCTCGCACGCACGTACGCACGCTGGACACGTGGACTTTGTTCACGTTCACCGTTTTCCTATAAAAAAGTATCTTTGAAGTCAGCTAATACTTCTTTTATTATATGCAGCACCAATAGCAAAATTTACTGCAAAGTAATATAATATACACTATCTTCTTATCTCAATCACGCTTCCTATCTCTTCTCCAACTCACAAATAATATTTGACTTGTTAAAATTAGATCCTATAAAGAAGAGTTGTAACAGGCAATTGACTTATAGCAGAAAAAGTCAATTACTATGATTGTATGATTGTAGTGTATGCAACAAGCAACTGAATCCTTACGTTATTATGAGCAACAGAAAACCTACTAATAAATAAAATAATAATAAGAAACATTTGTAAATTTTTTTTTTAATTTAAAAGAAAGTTGTATGTTAAATTATATTTACACTTTAATTAAAATTTATCAAGTGTGTATGTAACATAAATTATAGACAACATAATAGCAGTTTATATTTTTATTTTGTTATTAATTTAAACGTTATTAATACTACCTCATAGATTGTCTCATCAGTAGTATTTGTCAGTAGTGTCAGTGTATGTATCAGTAGTAAGTTGTGTGATTGTCAGTCAGTAACATAGGACTCTCCCATAGATTGTTTCATAAGGAGGATGATTTAGCGTAGTTGCCACGCTTGGCTGGCAGGTTGGCAACTGCAGTTTTTTATCATTTTGCGTTGTTAACAAGAATATGCTGCTGCCTAGTTATTTCTATCTTATCTTCTATTTTAGTTTCCCTCTATCGCCCCTCACGACACCGAAGAGACGATATGGGGTAGTGGATATTCTAACACCACTTCAACACAACTTCATCGAGGTATTAGCCTATTCAATAAAAATAATTATTACAATCGTTGAAGTAGCGCGTAGACCTAGTAGTAGCGGTGTAAGAATATCTACTACCCGAAACCTAAAATTATAAAGAACAGGGTTGTCAAACGTGGCAAATATGATAAATGCCCCCCCCCCCCCCCCCCCGCTATAAAGCAATCTATAAAGGTTCAATGCTAAGAAAATAATGTTCGGTATTGTATATATTATTGGATTTAATTTAGTATACATTAAGTTCATTTACACTGTGGCTCAGACGGCTTTAATATTGAGACTCGTAAATAAATGCAATTGTTTTAAAATATACCAGCGCTTGTCTCTTAAGCCATGTGAGAGCATCGCTGGAGCTTATAATACGATTGTCTTGTACATAAGTTCGCTGAAATATTTTATGTATTGACAATTTATTCAGCCTTAAAACAGTATTACTTTAGTATTTATAAAGCACTTTAGCGCAAAAGTAAAGTAAAGTTGGAGCCTATGTACCGCTCACGGCATCGTCGCTCTAGTAGTCATAAACGCTATTGCTGATATGCTTGAACTTATTTTATATTATATTCGTTTGTCACCCTTAATGTAAAAAAAAGTTGACAATCTGGTGGTAAATTAATGCAGTGACGCATAAACATCTATTCTCGATTAAAAATCAAAATGCACATGCGTAGTCACCCCCGAGAACTAAGATGGAATGCCTCGTTACTAGTAAAAAGGGTCTCCGATTTTCTACATTCACCATACGAAACACATCAGTATTAAGCTGGTATTTTACACCAGTATTCTGTGAGAGCGTGGTCCAAGCCAGGTCGAGCCGACCTGTTTGTGCTACAATCATAATATTGCTGCAGCGTAGCTCTACCACTTCTTCTGAAATTCTCAGTAGTAGCCCGTAGTCAGGAAGTTGGCTGTGTTTCATCCCCGTGCCTCGCAAAGTATGTAAATCCGTTGGCCCTTTACCTGATAGTCTCCGGTTGTATCCGATTGCCGTCCCATTGGACTTTAAGAGTGAAGGAATATAGAATGCACCTGTGTTTGCCACTTCAGTTTTATAAAAAATAATATTTTAAGTATGTGTTGGTTTCCTGTGAAGCGGTCTGAATATAACAAACCACTATTTACTGCAAACAAAGTCCATTGCATTACGCTTGTACCAATAATGTTTTAATTAAAATTAGAGCAAACATTGGTCAATTTAGAATGAAGGATTAGCTTGATTAGGCTCTCATAAATATTGTATTTTATTTGGAACACCCGAAATGTTGACAAATTATACTATTACATACACACATACATAAATAATTACATACATGACAACGTAAGAAAAGTCCATTGGTGACCATATATTGCCTCAATAATTTTGTGGCAGGCAGGTTGACTACCGCAGTTATTTACAAATTTCTAGTAATTTTATTATTATTGGAAAGACTCCCATCTCCTGTTCCTTTTCTCTGTCATCTCTTACGGTACCCGATATAGGTTAGTGGATATTCTTTAACTGCTACTGCATGGTACATACATACATATAAAGGAACATACATACATAGGTAGATAGCGTCACGCCTGTAATCCTTAGGCAGAGTTCAAAATGTAGCAAGGTACTCGGATAAAGTTTAGCCAAATAGTATGGGTTAAGATTGAAAATTTGTGGAGGAAGTGATAAAGTGGCTATCCTATTGCCTACACAATCGCAAATCGAATATCCCATTAGTCACCTTTTACAACATACTAGGCAAGTAACACAGTTGGCACATTTTTTTTGTTAAATGTTATGTTAAAAGTCTCACGTAAATTTAATCAAGATAATTTAAATAAGTTATAAATTTCCTATTCTTCTTACATATAATTGCGTTATTTTTAATTTTTATCTTAGGACAGCCTGCTTATTACCGTACTATAAATATGTTTTCTTTATACTTTAAAAAAAAAGAAACGTTACCCCCCACACTAGGATTTTCTCCTGTATCGTGGAGGCAGTTTACAAACACATATTGCTCAAGGACATACATCCAGACCCGGAAAAATTATTTGTAGGCCATACAAATACTTGTTCCGTGCGGGATAGAAACCCGCGCCCCTCAGCGCAGCAACTCAATGTTGTAGTGTTTCGCGTAAATTTAAGAAATCATTAAATGGTCTTTGCTTAATGATTTCTTATATTTACGCGAACATTACACATTTAAATAAAACTAATTTTACGGATATCCGACGTTTCGAGCACTTAACAACACTCATGTACACGGGGGGATTGAGGTGTTTGACGTCTCAATGTTACCACGACTACCTCCAGATTAAAAATTATTAATTCTTGTTCAGATCTACGCTCTACGAACTTACAGTATCTTAAGTCTTGCAGTTGTATGCTTGGGTTAGGATTTAATTTTATTAATTATGGGATCCCAAGCAGATAGTAGCACCCAGCCATCTTCTCTATTGAAATTAGTATGTTTTTGATCTGTGTTCAAAGACTGCACGTACAGGATCACCCCCGTCACTACATTAGATTTGATAGACCACAAATTCTCGCTAAAGAATACCGATTCCTTCCAAGGAAGGCTATCGAAATCAAAAAAACATCTAATTTCATTAGAGACGATGGCTGGGTGCTACCATCTGCTTGGGATCCCTCATATAAGTTCTTCTGTTTGGAGATCTAATTCTTCATATCTTGAGTTAATAGGATGACCGGCACGCAGTTGAATAGGGATGCCTTTTATAAGAGAAAAATAATATTAAATAGGAAAAATTCGCATTGGATATAATTTTTTTACCTACGTTATTCGGTTTTTGTGTGAACATGACAGCATTGAAAACTTTTTCGTTTAAGGATTCCCCTTCGAGACAAAATTTATAACACGGGATTTGGAAACAGAACAGGGACAGAAGATAGACACTTCAATTTTATTAACTTTTAGAGATTTTAAACTAACTTCCCGGTAAGGATTCCAATGCAAGAATATGAAATAAACGAGGTATGTACATTAAAAAAATTTACATCTTTTTAAATTTCCTTATTTCTATACTGGTTAACGATTGTAGAAAATCTACTTAACTAATCACAAAGAAAATAAACACTTAGATGGCTTACCACTAATGTTAACAAACTGCATCTATTCTATTAGTTAAATAAAATTTTGCTGCTTTGTCGCACCATTAATTCGTATGTACGTCATTAAATACGTACCGATTGAACATGATCGATCTTACGAATCGGCGGTATATGGAAAAACTTATAAAACTTCATTTGTACTATAGGATGTTATTAAATATATAAATAAATAAATATTCATGTAAATGGAGTTTAAATTAATAACCCCATATAACATCACGTATGGTCGCTTGAATTGGAATTTAAAGTTTTAATAGTAATTTCGTGACACGAGCATTTTGGCCTATAACTTGTGAATATGTTAATGTCACAAATAAGTTATCCATTTCAAGTTAGTGCCTTCTTGCTTTGTAATTAACATACATAACACATAAAGCTAACTTATTTACTTTGACCAAGTTTGCGTCGATAACTGAATATAATAGTTTACGTTGAGACGTTAGGTAAGTGAACGTTTAAAACGTTATTTAATCATTATAATCATCATCACAATCAATAATAACTTCGCTAATTAGCATAGACTATACAAACAAAGCATGGTCCTGAGCACCAGCATCCATCGACTTTGTGCATCTAGTGGGGGGCTGGTGTACATTTCGCTTATCGGTACGAGGACGGATACGGATATCCTCATTTCTAAGTCTATCATGCAGAAAAATGCCAAACATGGCCCCCAACATAGCGCGCTGAACAACTATGAGCTTCTATATACAATCAGCAGTGAAGGACCAGTTCTACACTGAGCACTGATTGTCAAATCCTGTTTCAAGTTGTAAGGTATACGCCTGGATGGCTATCCATCCATCTGTCTAGATAGAGAGCCACTTTAATTTTATATATATTTATGTATAATCTGTATCTGCTGTTGATATTTTTACACCACTACTATATGGTAGGCCATAATCGTATCATAAGCATAAACACTCACGCCTGTCACCCGGAGAGGAAGGCAGAGACTACGTCCTTTCATTTGGCAAGTCAGGATCGTGCCAAATGTAACACCTGCTCGTCTGTTAAGGGCCCACTTAACCTGGCCCATCGCAATCTGCATCTGTTATCAACTTTGTTATAGGGCCGAAGGTTCCCGATTCTGCCGTTCTAAATATATATATATATATATATATATATATATATATATATATATATATATATATATATAATATAATTTGCCGTGTAGTGGCGGTTAAGAATATCCACTACCCCATATCTTCCCGTGGGTGTCGTAAAAGTCGACAAAGGGAAACAGGCAGGAGATGGGCAGCAGCACCTTCCTGATAACATATCAACAAACTTACAATAAAAAACTGCGGTTGCCAACCGGCTCACCAAGCTTGGCAACTATGGCAAATACCCCCCTATGACAAGAGTAACAAACAAACGGCCCCAAGTCCCCGGCGGCGCCGCTATTCCTGGCTACGGTGGTGACCATGGTAACAGCGGGGCAGGGGGTGCTAAGAATCTCCGGTGGAGGTTCGGTTGCCACATAAGACGACTCGACCTGGCAACATAAAACGCACGCACCCTGAGGACTGACGAGAAGATCGTGGAGCTGGAAGAAGAGATAGACAAGTAACGCTGGCATATAATAGGATTATCCGAAGTCCGAAGAGAGGGGAGGACACGGTAATCCTCAAATCCGGCAACTTGCTCTATCACCGGGAGGGCGACCATCTGTGCCAAGGAGGTGTCGGATTTATTGTCCATAAGTAACGTTGTAAAGATTGAGGGTATGTCGACGAGGGTTGCGTACCTTATACTCAGAATCACCGAACGGTATTCGCTGAATATCATACAGGTTTACGCACCAACCTCGGCACACCCCGATGAGGAGGTGGAGGAAATGTATGAGGATGTCTCTAGAGCCATGCATTCCTCCAAAACCCAATATACGGTGTTAATGGGAGACTTCAATGCAAAACTTTATAACTGTCGATAAGTTGTTACATTAAACATTTATTAAGAACTAACTTACAGTATATTTTTTTTTAATTTGCCTGACCTGTATTAACGGCGTCTCCACGCTTAGGCGGTCCATAAATATGCATGCTTTGCCACTAACCCACAGGATAAAATAAGATAATGGATGTTACGCCACTAATGCACACCAACCGAACCGCGAACTTTTTTTTCTTTAATTTTTTTGGGATTTTTGTCAAAATGACATGCCAATCCCATCATACCTTATACCAATTACTGCTAACATTAAAACAAAATAAAAATGTATAATTGTGAGGACTAGTTAAATTACTAACCTTAAAGGAAATTTATATTGAAGTAGAGAAGATAATTATTCCGTCCTAGAAGCTAGCCAGAATAACCTTCTTGACATCTTCGATTTGGGGGATTGATAAAAACATTTGCACTAGATCGACATCCAAAACATTTACGTTTATTTATTTCAACACAGCCCGTATATCCGTTTTGATTCTTGACACACTCCAACCGCTACTTACTTATTAATGATAATAATTCCTACAATTTTGTCTACTAATTATTTTATTATCAAACTTTATTTCACCAGGGACATTAACTGGGCTTTTAATAAAATAAAATATTTTAATGATTAACGATCGGCAATTTAACAGTACAAAATTTATAGATAATTACAATAATTAGAAGGATTACATTATTAAGGCATATATCTTTATTTTACAGAAATAATAAATGTTAGAATGTTAAACCAAAATTACAGACTATATAAGTCTCACAGCTGGGCACAAGCCTCCGCAAACTTAGAGATTGTCAGAAGCGTCTTACTAAAAACAACCAAACAATTAATAACTGCAATTGCTTTTTTTTTACATGGGGAAATGCCTACGCATACCCGCCTAGCGGGGGCAAGGACGGGTTATGTTGGACTCGCACCGACTAAAACCCCATGGTGTTCCACCCTTGTCGCATATTGGCAGGGCCACGGGAACGCTTTCGCACATATCCGTGGCCCCCCTGCGTTGGCTGCCCCTTGGCGGTCTCTTCTCAGGAGAGGACTACTCCTCCCCCATCTCTTATCAGGTAAGGCGCACCAGAACACATAGCGCGCCCTCCTCCTCAGCCTCCAACTTAACATGCGCAACAGACGCCCCCGTGTCCGATGCGTGAAGGCCATGGGGCCAGGAAAAACTAGCACTCAGAAGCACCAACCTTCCTGACCCCAGCGGCGGATCTGGTCTATGGCTCCGCCGCCAACCAAGATTCGGCTGCGGGAGAGCGGCGCCTCGTAATACCGACACTCCTCTCCCCCCGTAGCCCCACCACCACCGCATCATTTAACGGTGCGGCCCCGTTTGAGTCGCAGAGGATAGGGCGAGTGGCGCATCGTCATACCAACACTCCTCCTCCTCCGCGACTCCACCTCGGCTGCAGCGGTAGAGGGAGCGGACACCCCTCTCACCGCAGCCCACTGACACACATCCGAAGTGGGCTTGTCAATCCCACTCGGAGTGGTCACCTCGGGCCGGTCCTACACCACGGGCCAGCCAAGAGGTTCCTCTTTGTTCACCGCGGGAGACGAAGCCACGGCTACGAAGACCCCCGCCACGACAAGGCGGGAACCCGTTCGGGGGGGAACTGCAGTTGCTAAGCCAACCCGTTCGCTAAGTGGGGTAACAATGACTCATGAAGGAAATGGAGTAGGCCTATGTCCTGCATTGGATTTTGCAAAGACTGTTACGATAACAGTTTCCGAGAAATAAGTCCACAGCACTGTTTTAATGCGTATTGGCGGAATTGAAATTTCTAGATAGATTTTTATTCTTCCCTTATTTATACACTGGTATTTTGTCCCTCTCGATGATTTACTTAACGTGCACCTTTCATGTGCACCGTTCTTACGTGTGGAAGTAGAATATATAAGTCTATGGGAAGTAGCTATGAATTTGTAAACAAAAAAGGCTACAGATGCGTTCTCATCTCTGAGGAATAAAATGGAATGCCTCTTAATAGCTATGTCTACATCAGTGTGTTTTCATTTTGTATATTTTGCGTTACACTTTTAGTTCGTCTTGCGTCATGCACTTTGCCATAAGACGCATGCAGCTTATCGTCTATACCCATGCGCTTATCACCTGCAACTCGTCTATAACTCACGCGCCTCGGTTAGGGTAAACTACGAAGATTCGTAATTATCTTCTGTTCCGGACCCACTCCTTTTCATAGTAACTTTTTTATGTTCCTTTGAAAAGTATGACCTCAAGCTTTTTATCTTGTTTTTAACCGTTTTTTCATCAACATTATATTTTTAGCTCAGATCAATCAACGTGTCGTGTCTTTTTATTTAATTTGTGTAATCTTTGTGCTTGTGGTGCCACAACACTTGATATGTTGGATAATCATGGATAAATTCTTATGTGTTAATTATGTCTTCCGCCATTTTCTTTATTAAAATGCACGAAATGTTGCATGCGAAACTATCGGTGACGGTTTTCGCTAGAGGCATGTGCTGTTGTCGAACTAATTTTAGCGTATGCGCTATGGTTGCTCAGGCATGCGTTAGAGGAAGACGCAAGATGAATAGGAAAGCGCACTGGTGTAGACATACCTATTCCATTTTAACATTTAAATCAAAACACAGTAGTGGAGGCACCGCTGTTTCTTACCTATTTCTGCTAGAGGGTAAAATAGATAAGAGGATGGTATCTAGTTAGACGTACCCTAAGGCAGAATAGGATACCTAAAATACAAACATCTAGTAAGAAGTGCTTTTGTGTTTACGTGATTTACCCGTCAGGTATTTTGTTGAAAACACTTTTTAAAATAAATGAAGCGACAAGTGACCTTACGATACATTCCTACTCTGGTCCAGAGACACCGTAACCAACTTTGAACATAGAATAATTTTATGTATTTACACGAATACCTGATATCGATTAAAACTATGTTTACAGATTTTATCGCGTTTAATTTAACTTATTTTTATTCTCGACGTTACGTTCAAACGACCAAAGATTAATGTTCAAAGCTGAAGTTTTCCCGGGCTAACTATGACACTGGAACGTCGAACACCTCAGTTTTCCCCGTGACTATGTAAATATGCCACGAAGGTGGAACACCAACACCGTGGAGTTTTAGTCGATGGAGTCCGATCATTGCCTCCGTGGATGGATATGCGTAGACGTTTTTATGTGTAAAAAACAACAAAAGGTAACCAATAAAATGGGTGTCCGTTTATCGCCACTCACAGTACGAAACCCAGTGACATTACACTGCTACCCTTTACGCTGGTATTCTGTGCAAGCTAAGTTCTCGCCCGACGACTGTGTGCTGGAGTGTCACTCTTATCCTATAAAAAAAAGATACTGTTAGTTCATTCTGCGTAAATCGAACCAAAAATTAATATTAAAGCACTAATTTTAGCCGGGCTAACTGTGACATCGGGACGTCAAACATCTCAGTCTCCCCCGTGACCATGGGTGCTGTAAAGTACCAGAAACTTCGAGAATTAAAATAGTAAATTAATCGCGATAAAATCCGTAAGAAATAAATTTATTCAATCTATATTATATTTTACATATTTTAAATGCTTATTTGTGTTGTACTAATTACCACAGGAACTACACCTCTTAATATTTCTGCCGGCAAATGGCAGTCCTTGCACCGCTGTATTTCAGTCTGAAAGGTCAAGAGACCCAGTATTTTTAGTTAAACTACTGGCTCTCTTAATTACAGACTGTGATTATGTAGCCTTCTTTATTTAAATGTGGCTGCAAGTGTCGATGGAATGCAATAGCCAGTCACCATCAAGTCGACTATAAATTCACTTTTCACTTCAGTTTTATAAAATAAACTAATTTGTTAATACGAAAACGAATAGTTCTTGGCTATTAAAGATAATAAAACATACAATGACGAGCTATCCTTCGCAAAAGTTGGTTGCAAATAGCCACAGAGCAAGGGACGACTTATAATACTGACATCTATAACTTTATTTCTCCGGGGAAAGACTTTATATTTTCTTGTGTCATAACTTACATTTCTTTTGCAAAACTTTACTTTGCTAGAGACAATTTTGAATATTGCTTTAGAAGGAAGTTATTTGTTTTGAAATAAAAGAAGCATTTTCTGAATGTAATTTACAAAAACCCTTTCAGAAATGAGAGGAGGCCTATACCCAGCAGTGGGGCGTATATATACTGTAACTTTGCTTTTTAATGTAATTTATAAAGCGGAAAATTAAGAAAGTGTGTACATAAAAACACTGAGGCTCTAGAACGACCGAAAATCTACTGTAAGAAATGTTTCATCCATTATCTCCTTTGAGAAAGCGGTCAATTACTTTTTCTTGATATTTTTCAAGCTTAATTCTACTTTATTTAATTTTATATGTATGTATGTGGTTCATCATCATTACAGCCCTTCACAAATCTACTGCTGTACATAGGCCTTCCGCAAGGAATGCCACAAAGCACGGTCCTGATCCATCGACTTCCTGCATGTCTTACCAGGTCGTCACTCCACCTTGTGAGGGGACGGCCTACACTTCTTCCACGGATACGAGGCCGCTACTCGACAACTTTTTTCCCATCGGTTGTCGGTTCTTCGAGCTATATGGCCGGCCCATTGCCATTTCAGCTTACTAATCTGTTGGGCTATGTCGGTTGCTCTGGTTCTACTGCGGATATCGTCATTTATAAGTTTATCCCGCAGGGAAACTCCGAGCATAGCCCACTTCATAGTTCGCTGAGCGACCTTGAACTTCCTAACTTATATATAACTTATATAATAACTTAAATATTAACAAAAATAATATAATTGTGTATAGCGATGACATAGGAAAAAATCTAGGCATAACTTTAAATTACTCTTTAAAGGGACAAAAAATTACAAATTGCTGCATGCCTGGAGCATCTTTTAGTGATATCCTAAATAAAATTATAGTTACTAAATTTTGCCCAAATAGTACAATAATAATTTTTGTTGGAAGAAGAGGCAGTGTAAACAACAAACAGTTATTAAGATATATTGAACAACTTAATAACTTAAATGTACTCAAAATTGTCTTGTTCACACTGCCTTATATACAGGGATTGCCACAGGAAAATAATTTAAGACATAATTTAAATATACAAATGCATAATTTAATATGTAATAATAATTTAAATTTGATAAATAATTGTAATGAAAATAATGACAATTTTCATGTAATTGACATAAATAATTTAATAAAAAAGTTTTGGACAAAAGATAGGTATTACCTATCCAAATATAATTTAAGACTGATAGCAAATGTGCTATCTTATTATTTACTTTTTAACTCAGCCAAGTTTTTGGCTACCAAGACTGCTTTTATTGGGCAATTTTTATTTGACAATTTATTTGGAATCAGTTCCAACTAATTTAAATTAGTAAATGCGACAATAGAGGCAATCTGTAGCAATAATGAGAGTTTAATTAACTTTGAATGTAGCCCACAAATAAGTAATAAAAATTGTTTACACCTGGTGCATCAAAATATACAAGGCATGATGGGCAAAAAATTAGAAGTTGAATTGTTTTTAAATAGTAACAACATACATATCCTCTGTATTACTGAACATTGGCTAAAAGATTATAATTTCATGTTTAATTTCAGAAATCACCAGGTGGTCAGTTCCTTCAATAGAGATAAAAAGTTTACGTGGTGGCTCCTTAATACTAGCAGATAAATCATTATTATATAATGATGTTAAGCCCTTGCATAAATCAATTATTCAAAATTTAAGTTCAGATCACTGTGGACAGTTGGTATCATTGCCTTACATACACAAGAAACAGAAAAATAAGAAAGTTGTGTTTGTTCCAATAAATGAACATTGCTTGGAGAGGTTTAGAAGTAATATAATAAAAAGACTTCCATCACTTTCATTTAAAAACAGTGCTAATTATTTGTATGGTACGTTATTTAAAATTATAACTTGTGAATTTATTAGGATATTTACTTCTAAAACTTCCTCTTTTAACAGTCGCAAATCATTTAATGAATGGGCGACAGTAGGAATTTATAAGAGTAGGCGAAGGTTATACGAGCTTTATAATGAAAGATCATTTAAGAGTAGTGTTATATTTAGAGATTATGTAAAAACATATTCTAAAATATTTAAAAAAGTGTGCGCCACAGCTAAGGCTTTACATTTAAGTAACAAAATTAAAACTGCATTAAACAAAATTAAAATGACCTGGAGAATAATAAATAGTGAAACGGGCAAGGTCAAACCGCGCAACTCGGATTTTCAATTGAATATTAACAATAATTTAACCCGATCTGATCAAGAAAGTTGCTATGGCTTTTGAGAAACATTTTACTGATGTTCCTTTTTTGACAACTAAATCATTAAACTCTTCTCCTACTGTCGCCGAATCATTGCTCAAACAAAATGTAAAGGCTTGTTCAAATACTTTTAAAGTCCATAGATTACTGCCAAAAGATATCGTTAAATATTTTAAAACTATTGATGTTAAGAAAACAGCAGATTTATGGGGGATTTCCGTTAAAGTTATTTTATCTATAATAGATATAATAGCACCTTATCTAGCCACTATATTTAATACAAGCGTCGAATCTGGTGTGTTTCCTGATTTAATGAAACTTAGTAAAGTCATACCTTTATTTAAATCTGGTAGTACATTAGACCCCGCCAATTTTAGACCAATTTCTGTACTACCAACATTTAGTAAAATTTTTGAAAAAATAATTTTAGATCAGATGTTAAGTTTCTTTAATATTAATAAATTGCTACATAGAAATCAATTCGGTTTTACAAGGGGTCGCTTAACAACTGACGCTGGAGTTGAGCTAATTAAACATATTTTTTGTGCATGGCAGAATTCAGAGGATGCTTTGGGTATATTTTGTGAGCTTTCCAAGGCCTTCGACTGCGTTCACCATGAGACATTAATCAGGAAGCTACAGTACTATGGTGTCAAGAACACAGCGCTTAAACTTATAATTTCATATTTAAGTAATAGAATGCAGAAAGTTATTATCAATGGTAAAAGTTCTTCCGGCTCACCTGTACTAATGGGTGTCCCTCAGGGCTCAATTCGCGGCCTATTCCTATTTCTAGTGTATATTAATGACTTACCGTCTATTGTAGAGGATAATCATGATATAGTATTATTTGCTGATGATACTTCTTTGATTTTTAAACTTAAACGTCAATCATTTAAATGTGACGAAGTGAATAATGCTATATCAAAATTAGTGCATTGGTTTAACGTTAATAATTTACATTTAAACGGAAATAAAACTAAATATATTAAATTTACAACAACGAATGTTAGAAATCTGAGTACTAATGTGTTTTTAAATGGGGAAGAACTGAGTCCTGTTGAATCCACTGTTTTTCTTGGCATCACTCTCGACGCAAAGCTTCAGTGGGGCCCCCATATATCCAAACTAGCAAGCAGACTAATTTCTGCAGCCTATGCTGTAAAAAAGATTAGAGGTCTCACTAGTGTCGAGACAGCTAGATTAGTTTATTTTAGTTATTTTTATAGCATAATGTCTTATGGGATTTTGCTATGGGGAAATGCGGCTGATTCTGAAACTATTTTTGTTTTACAGAAGAGGGCCATTAGAGCTATTTATAATCTAAAACTGAGAGAGTCTCTCAGAGAATAATTTAAAGAAATAAATATATAAACTTTGACCTCTCAGTATATTTAAGAAAATTTAATGTATGTTCACAAAAACAAAGGTAGTTTTAGTAAAAAAAGTGATGTGCATTCTGTAAACACTAGGAACAAACACAAGCTAGTGATACCAGTTTCTCGACTCCACAGAGTCAGTAATTCATTCTTGGGGCAATGTATACGCTATTACAACAAGGTCCCGGAAAGTGTACAGGCTCTCTCTATTAGCAAGTTCAAATGTTTTGTTAAGTTGAAACTGTATAAAAAGGGTTATTATAGTATAAATAAATACATGGTTGATAATAACCCCTGGGAATGAGGTGGTCGCTTCCAAGCAGTTTCTTAAATAAATTTTGTAAATAGTTCGTAATCATTTATATTGTAAAATTTATTTTTAAAAAAATGTCCCGCTGGGTTTCTTGCTGGTTCTTCCCAGGACAGAGGTTTTTTTTTCGAACCAGTGGTAAAGTAAAAAATAACTTTCAATAAGAATTACACATGTGATCTGTATTGAATAAATATTATTCTATTCTATTCTAATCCGGCCAGCAGTGATGGACCACATCTCGGTTCCGTGGGTTATCACTGGCAACACGTACTGGTTGTACAGTCTCGTTTTCAAATATTGAGGCATACCTGACGAGATGATGTGCCGTAATTTCCCGAACGCTGCCCCACTGAATTGAATCCGTTGATTGACCTCTTGGTCGAAGTTGGACTTACCTAGTCGGACTATTTGTCCCAGGTAATGATACTTGTCAACAACTTCGAGCTTAGTGGTCCCAAGAACTACCAGCATAGGTGTGACATTATATATTATATATATTATATTATACATAATCTTTATTTTGTCCATGTCAATCTGAAAACCTATCCGTTGGGAGGCACTATTGAAGTCATTGAGCATAGTGATCAGGTCTACCAGTGATTCTGCCATAAGGATTTTATGGTCGGCAAATCGAAGGTGAGTGATGAACTTGCTGTTGATGTTAATACCGTATCCTTTCCAGTTCAGAAGCATAAAAATGTCTTCCAACGCCGTGGTGAAGAGCCATCGTAGCCCTACTGTACAAACACTTCAGCATTTCGATATACCGACAGTCAACTTGGCATCGCTGAAGGGACTGCAGTACCGCCCAAATTGCGACGGAATCAAAGGCTTTTTCATAATCTACGTACGCCAGACATAGTGGCAAATTGTATTCCTCAGTCTTGTGTACAATTTTCCTAAGGCTATTTATGTAGTCTATGGTGCTAAAGCCTTTTCGGAAACCGGCTTGTTCGGGAGGCTGGAAGGCGTCGAGTCTGTTTGCGAGACGATTCGTAATGACTCGAAAACAGCGCCTAGACGCGGCTCAGAAAGGAAATCAATCTGTAGTTCTTCAAAAGATCGTTGTCGCCTTTCTTGAAGAACAAGACCACTACACTTTTGCACCATGGAGGATGGAATTAAACAATTTCTGAAGGATTCCAAATACCGGTTTTCCACCAGCTTTCATAAGCTCCGCTGTAATTCCATCCTCGCCGGGGGCGTTTCCGTTTTTAAGGTGCTGGGGAGCTATTCTATTCTCGCTCAGTGTGACGTCTGAAATATCACCTGAATAGTGTCGGATAAGAATAGGTCTTGGATCGTTACTCAAACATGCGTGTGGCTCCAACGATGATGTGTGCAGCTGCCCATAGAATATATCTCTCAATATGCAGGAAACGACGCTGACACACCCGGTCTTCAGCTTGGACAGTTGGCTTTTTCGGGCAGACAGATCTTAAGTAAATACTTTGGAGCCCTGATTCCTTTCTACCGCTTCTTTAATACGAGCAGTATTAAATTTGCGTAGATCCTGCCGCATGCATATTGAGATCAGTCTATTCAGTTGCCTGTATGCTGTCAAATCTACTGAAGACTGCAGCTTCATTTCCCGTCTAACAGCCATGAGATGAAAATTGGAAGAGTTTTTGTGTTTTTCTGCAGTAGGTCTTGCAAAACTTAGCTCCGACCGCATGGACAGTTTCCACGAGCTAATCTTTCATATTACGTGTAGAGGCGGGTAACAATACCCACTACCGCATATCTTCCCGTGGGTGTCTAAAAGGCGACTGAGGGAAACTGAGGCAGAAGATGGCCAGCAGCATCTTTCTGATAACAACAAAACAACAATAAAAAACTGCGGTTGCCAATCCACTCGTCAAGCTACTATTTGTATATATACACTACATATACACTAAGGCAATATATACTATGGCAATATACCCCCCATGATTAAAGCTACGAAGAGATGACCTACAGTCCCAGGTGGCCCCGCTATTCTTGACTACGGTGGCAACCATGTTAACGGCGAGGCAGGGGGTGCTAAGAATTTCCGGTGGAGGTTCGGTTGCCACCTAAGACGAATCAATTTAACAATATTTAACGCACGCACCCTGAGGACTAAAGAGAATATTCTGGAACTAGAAGAAGACATAGAAAAGTTGCGCTACAATATTATTGAATTATCTTAAGTCCGAACAGAGGGGGAGTATATGGTATTACTCGAATCCGGCAACTTGTTCTATCACCGGGAGGGCGACCATCAGTCCCAAGGAGGCGTAGGATTTATCGTCCACATGCCTCTCGTTAACAAAGTTGTAAAGATTGAGAGTGTGATGACGAGAGTTACGTACCTTATACTCAGAATCACCAAACGATTTTCACTGAAGTTCATACATATTTACGCACCAACCTCGACACATCCCGATGAGACGGTGGAGGAAATATAAGACGTTATACATATATATAGCAATGAATTCCTCCAAAACCCTTTTTACGGAGTTAATGGGATACTTAAAAAGACTTAAAAATAGGCACTCGAGAGAACGGTTAGCTGAAAGTAAGGAAATTTGGAATAGGGCAACTGAACCCAAGAGGCCAGTAGCTAGCCGACTTCATGGAATAAGAGGAACGCTTTATAATGAACTTTTTCTTCCAGAAGCGACCCCACAGAAAGTGGTCTAGCTCCAACGTTACAACAAAAATGAGATTGACTTCATTATGACGACCAGACGACAACTGTTTAGTGATATCTCAGTGATCACGAGGGTGAAAACCGGCAGCGATCACTGAATGGTGAGAGGCACACTGAACCTAAACGTTTAATTGGAGAGGTCACGTCTAATTAAATCAACGCTCCGTCCCCCTCGTGCTCTAATCTAAAGTCCTGAAACTTTTCAGCTCGAGCTACAAAACCGTTTTCAGTGCCTAGATGATTGCAATGCAATTGATGATATGAATGGAAACCCGCGAAACTGAAAGTTATCTTAATTATTTACTACCAGAAGTACATAGTTTGGAGCAATACAATTTGTGTAGTTTTGAAAACTATAGTATTGGTGGAGATAGAATGCGTCAAATGTTTTCACATCTAAATTTAAGTCATAAATAAACGAAAAGCGCGTATAAATTGAGAACATCTGTGCAAATTTCACCGACGTATTATACATTATATTATTGTGTTTATGGTATTGGCCTCCTCTCATTTCTGAGAGGGTTTGTGTAAATTACATTCAGAAAAAGTTTGTTTTATTACAAAACAAATAACTTCCTTCTAAAGCTATATTCAAAATTGTCTCTAGCAAAGTAAAGTTTTGCAAAAGAAATGTAAGTTAGGACACAAGAAAATATAAAGTCTTTCCCCGGAGAAATAAAGTTATAGATGTCAGTATTATAAGTCGTCCCTTGCTCTGTGGCTTTTTGCAACCAACTTTTGCGAAGGAAAGCTCGTCATTGTATGTTTTATTATCTTTCATAGCCAAGAACTATTCGTTTTCGTATTAACAAATTAGTTTATTTTATAAAACTGAAGTGAAAAGTGAATTTATAGTCCACTTGATGGTGACTGGCTACTGCATTCCATCGACACTTGCAGCCACATTTAAACAAAGAAGGCTACATAATCACAGTCTGTAATTAAGAGAGCCAGTAGTTTAACTAAAAATACTGGGTCTCTTGACCTTTCAGACTGAAATACAGCGGTGCAAGGACTGCCATTTGCCGGCAGAAATATTAAGAGGTGTAGTTCCTGTGGTAATTAGTACAACACAAATAAGCATTTAAAATATGTAAAATATAATATAGATTGAATAAATTTATTTCTTACGGATTTTATCGCGTTAAATTTACTATTTTAATTCTCGAAGTTTCAGGTACTTTACAGCACCCATGTTCACGGGGGAGACTGAGATGTTTGACGTCCCGATGTCACAGTTAGCCCGGCTAACTTTAGTGTTTTAATATTAATTTTTGGTTCGATTTACGCAGAATGAACTTACAGTATCTTTTTTTTATAGGATAAGAGTGACAATCGAGCACACAGTTGTCGGGCGGGAACATAGCTTGCACAGAATACCAGCGTAAAGGGAACAAGTGTAATGTAAGTGGATTTCGTACTGTGAGTGACGATAAACGGACACCCATTTTATTGGTAACCTTTTGTTTTTTTTACACATAAAAACGCCTACGCATATCCACCCAAGGGGGCAACGATCGGACTCCATCGCCAAAACTCCACGGTGTTGGTGTTCCACCTTCGCGGCATATTTGCATGGTCACGGGGAAAACTGAGGTGTTCGACGTCCCAGTGTCACAGTTAGCCCCGGAAAACTTCAGCTTTGAACATTATTCTTTGGTCGTTTTAACGTAATGTCGGGGATAAAAAATAAGTTAAATTAAACATGATAAAATCTGTAAATATAGTTTTAATCGATATCAGGTATTCATGTAAATACCATGCATTGTATAAAGACTATATACTTCAAATTTCGTCCAATTGGATCCAGTATTTTAAGAATTATAACTAGTCAAATTTTCTTAATTTTGTCACTCACTGACTGACCGATCATCAAAACTTTAAGGCACTTTCAGCAGACGTGGAAGCTTTATTTTTAGAATACAATTAGTGTTCAGCATATAAATCAAGGAAAAACTAAAATATTTTGTAATTTCGGTCCAGTTTTCTGTATACACCATCTACATAAATAACTTTGTAATCCCATATAAATAAATAGACGGACGGAGGGACAACGGTGAAAATTTAGGTTTCGAGTTTTTACCACAACGAAGTTAAAGGGGGTCGAAAATGGCTTGAACTGCCTCGAGAAAAGGATGGTACGGCCGTGCCGCTTTTTTGCTCAATTTGAAGGGGACGGGAGCGTCCCCTTCAAATCGAGCATAAAAGCGCCCCCAGATGACTAATCTAAAAAGAGGAAATTACTTTTAGATTTTCGAAAGCTTAATGAACGAATATAAGATGACAAATTCAAAATATGAGGAATAGAAATAACAACCCTACGATTAATAATCAGCTTCAAATATTTTGTCTGATCTACCAAATACTACGAGGACTCATAAAAAACCAGAAGGTTCCGTGAAACTAAGATTTGTGAATGAGGAAGAATGGAAAAAAATTGAAAGACATGCTCCGGAGAAGTCTAGTTTATTTGCTTACGACAAACAAAAGCATATAATTTATATAAATCCTTCTTTCCGATCATATTGCGCACGAGCTGCCTTTGTAAGGAAATTAAGTTGTCTGTGTAATCAATTGAAAATACAGAATATTTATTTAATAAAAAATAAATATAACAATGAAGAATCATAAATATCTATTCACAATTAATGAAGATAACGCGTAACATACATAAAAAAAACTCAATATAATCAGGCTTTTCTTTTATAAGATAAGGGTGACAAGCAAGCACACAGTCCACCTGATGATAAGTGGTGGCTGTGACCAAAAGAAATCCACGTCGATCCTCAATAAAGAATCAAAATGCAGATGCGTTGTCACCCGTAAAGACTAAGATGGTATTTTTCTATTCAAGTAAAAAGGGTCTCCGGTTCTCTACACTCACCATACGAAACACAGCAATATTAAGCTGCTATTTTAAGCTGGTATTATATGAGATAGAGGTCCTTCCCCAGTCTAGCTGACCCATTCATGCTACAATTATACTACTAATATAGCTGCACCATGGCTCTACCACGTACAAAATCTCCGACTAAAGCAGAACAGAAACAGAAACAGAAACTTTTTTATTCAATATAGATTATAAATAATACTTATTGAAAGTCACTCTTTTGTATAATTACCACTGGTTCGAAAAAAAAACCTCTGTCCTGGGAAGAACCAGCAAGAAACCCAGCGGGACTTTATTTTTTTAAATAACAGCTTACAATCATGTATGTTACACAAATTAACAACACAACAAATTAGAAATAGCTTGGTAGCGATCACCTCATTTCCAGGGGTTATTATCATCTATAAATTCTTTAATACTATAATAACCCTTTTTATACAAACTTAGTTTAATAATTTTTTTTTAACTTTGAGCAGGTCAAATTTTGTATATTTTCTGGAATTTTGTTGTTAAAGCGCATCGCCCCAAAACGAATTACTGACGCGATGGAGTCGAGCAACCGGTACTACTAGCTTGTGTCTGTTCCTAGTATTTACAGAATGAATATCACTTATTTTTTAAAACCACTTTTATTTTTGTGTACGTACATTACATTTTCATAAATGTATTGAGAGGCCAAAGTTAATATATTAATTTCCTTAAATTTTTGTCGCAGCGTCTCTTTAGGCTTTAAATCATAAATTGCTCTTATGGCCCTCTTCTGTAAAACAAATATAATTTCAGTGTCAGCTGCGTGTCCCCATAGCAAAATACCATACGACATTATGCTATGGAAATAGCTTAAGTAAACTAGTCTAGCTGTTTCAACACTAGTTAGACTTCTAATCTTTTTTACGGCATATGCTGCAGAACTAAGCCTGCTTGCTAGTTTTGATATATGGGGGCTCCATTGAAGCTTCGCGTCTAGTGTGATTCCAAGAAAAATGGTGGTATCTACAAGACTCAGTTTCTCCTCATTTAAAATTTTAGTATTTAATTGTTTGAGATTTGGAGTCATAAATTTCATACATTTCGTTTTAATGCCATTTAATTACAAATTATTAACATTGAACCAATTTACTAATTTAGATATAGCATTATTTACTTCGTCATATTTTAGCAAATGTCGATTTAATTTGTAAATTAAAGAAGTGCCATCTGCAAATAATACTATATCAGGGTTATCTCCTACTATGTAAGGTAAGTCATTAATGTATACAAGAAACAGAAAGGGGCCGAGAATTGAGCCTTGAGGCACGCCCAATCTGTACCATCGACCCGGAAGAACTCATACTGTTAATGACAACTTTTTGCGTTCTCTTAGTTAAATATGAAATAATTAAGTTAAGAGCATCACTTCTCACACCGTAGTGTTGAAGTTTCCTGATTAATAGACTATGCTATTTAAAAAGAGGTATAAATTATTGCTCCACTTCATTGATTTTGCCAATTTTTCCATACATTGCTATCTAGAATGTTTGAACTAATAGAAGCATCCACTACTTTTCTTATTCTCGGTTCTTATCGGGCGACTATCGTTTATGCGTCATACGCGCGTCGAGCCGAGTGTTGAATTATATTTTTTTCATTATCTCTTAAACTATGCGTGCAAATAGAGATGTTGCATCTTTTTGCGTATTTTATCGCATGTACCACGGGAGTGCTCTGAGGAATTGTTCGGACTAATTCCAGCCGCTCCATTTCAGCATCGCACATCGCGACAAATCTCGCTTTACCATCCATACCATCTGGATAATTGGCAGTCCACCAATGTGCTATTTAGAAGATGTTTACTTTCTCGCCCTACTTCCTTGTGGAATCATTTACCACCAGCGATTTTTCCAGACCTATACGACTTAGGGACCTTCAAGAAAAGAGCATGTGCCTTTTTAAAAGGCCGGCAAGGCATTTGCAATTCCCCTGCAGTGTTGCAGTTGTTCATAAGTGGCGGTATTCACTTACCATAAGGTGAGCCGTATCCTCGTTTGCCCCCTCTTGTATAAAAAAATAACATGTAGTAAAGAGCAAAGTTTACGTTCATAAAATTGTCTTGATGATAAAGTAACTTTCGTTCATAAGGATTAATATGCCATGCCTAATAATAACGCTCATAAACCATTTTTTTATTTTCAAATTTTTTGTCATAAAATACCTTATTGAGGCGGATGTATGAGAATTAGGCATATATTATTGTGAATGTTTTTTTTGGAAGGAGTATACATTTTCGTTTTAGTAGAACATTATATTTACGTATCCCTAGCCATTTCGCCAGCGCAAGTGGATAAATAAATTTAGGAGCGCTTTTTCTGCTTAACAAAAATCAATATTTAAAGCTAGCTGATGGGTGTAGCCTTATTCTAGATAATGTGTACTATTTCTCATGAATTTGGCTATAATATGAAAAACAATTTTTCAAATCGGATGGGTTGTTCCAGAGATTAGCAAGTTTAAACAAAAAAAAAAACTCTTTCGCCATTATATTAAAGTAGAGTTACATAGTATATATATACACTACAGTAGTTGTCCCATATAAGTTTGGAAAGGATAAATAGAGAACGAAGTTTTTGATGTAAATATTTAGATGAATTTTTAGTTCCTATCTTCAGATTTTGGTTTTTAGTAAAAAGTAAAATTGGACCTCAGATTATTAATGTATAGTAGAACTAAAGCCCCTATTACCTTAAAGACTTTCGATGTTAATACGTATAAATTATTCTATGTGTTTTAGTACTTTGAAGTTGGGTTCACCTTTATATAATATATGGTTTCCTTTTTATCAGAACCAAATAGGCAGGCAATTTTGTCGTTGTTTTAAGTGCTAATTTACCATATGTTTGTCAATAAGGAAAATAAATACAATATTTATAAGAAATAAAAATCCAGAAGCAATGTCCACCATCACTCCCTGGTGAATTACTTACAATTATTTCTTATTTCCGTAGATAAATTATTTATATTAAATACGGTTCTTCGCAAACACAAAACTATTTCGATCACACGCACGTACGCACGCACGTACACACGCTGGACACGTGACTTTGTGCACGTTTATCACCCTTATCCTATAAAAAAGTATCTTTGAAGTCAGCTAATACTTCTTTTATTATATGCCGCACCAATAGCAAAATTTACTGCAGAGTAATATAATATAAACTATCTTCATAACTCAATAACGCTTCCTATCTCTTCTCCAACTCACAAATAATACTTGACTAGTTAAAATTAGATCCTATAAAGAAGAGTTGTAACAGGCATTGACTTATAGCAGAAGAAGTCAATTACTATGATTCTAATGCATACAAGCAACTGACTCTTTACGTTATTATGAGCAACAGAAAACCTACTAATAAATAAAATAATAATAAGAAACATTTGTAATATTATTTTTTTTAATTTAAAAGAAAGTTGTTTGTTAAATTATATTTACACTTAATTAAAATTTATCAAGTATGTATGTAACATAAATTATAGACAACATAATAGCAGTTTATATTTTTATTTTGTTATTAATTTAAACGTTATTAATACTACCCCATAGATTGTCTCATCACTAGTATTTGTCAGTAGTGTCAGTGTATGTATCAGTAGTAAGTAGTAGTGATTGTCAGTCAGTAACATAGGACTCTCCCATAGATTGTTTCATAAGGAGGATGATTTACCGTAGTTGCCACGCTTGGCTGGCAGGTTGGCAACTGCAGTTTTTTATTATTTTGCGTTGTTAACAAGAATATGCTGCTGCCTAGTTATTTCTGTCTTATCTTCTGTTTTAGTTTCCCTCTTTCGCCCCTTACGGCACCGAAGAGACGATATGGGGTGGTAAATATTCTAACAACGCTTCAATACGGTTTCATCGAGGTATAGCCTATTCAATAAAAATAATTATTACAATCGTTAAAGTAGCGCGTAGACCTGGTAGTAGCGGTGTAAGAAAATCCACTACCCGCGAAACTTAAAATTATAAAGAACAGGGTTGTCAATCCGCATGGCAAACGTGGCAAATATGATATATACCCTCCCCCTTCTATAAAGCAATCTATAAAGGTTGAATGCTAAAAAAATAGTGTTCGGTATTGTATATATTATTGGATTTAATTTGGCATACATTAAGTTCATTTACTCTGTGGCTCAGACAGCTTTAATATTGAGACTCATAAATAAATCCAATTGTTTTAAAATATACTGGCGCTTGTCTCGTAAGCCATGTGAGAGCATCGCTGGAGCTCATAATACGATTGTCTTGTACATACTTTCGCTGAAATATTTTATGTATTGACAATTTATTCAGCCTTAAAACAGTATTACTTTATTTTATTTTTTATTTATTCTTTTTTACATCTACCTTATAATAAGGGATATAAAGGGCGGACTTAATGCCTTGTGGCATTCTCTACCAGTCAACCCTGGATGATTTGAGATGCTGTGGTAGGTGCAACACCACTCATAAATAATTACTAAATATTTTTAAACTATACAAACTTAATATTATCTACTTTAAAAAAAAATAGTAAAAATTAATAGTGAATATATAAACGGATCACACTCTTAATCTCATGGCTGTTAGACGGGAGATGAGGCTACATTCTTCAACAGATTTGACAGCATACAGGCAACTGAACAGACAGATCTCCAAATTCATGCGGCGAGACTTACGCAACTTCAATACAGCTCGTATTGAAGAAGCGATCGAGCGGAACCAAGGCTCCAAAGTCTTTGCCAGAGATCTGTCTGCCAGAAAGAGCCAACTGTCAAAGCTGAAGACCGAATGTGGCAGCATCGTTTCCGGGACACCTGAGATTTTGAGTGAGATTGAGAGGTTCTATGGGCAGCTGTACACGTCATCGTTGGAGCCACACGCAAGTGTGAGTAACGATCCAAGAGCGAGTCTTATTCGACACTATTCCGAAGATATCCCGGACGTCAGTCTGAGCGAGATTAGAATGGTTCTCCAGCACCTTAAAAACGGCAAGGCCCCAGGCGAGGATGGAATTACAGCGGAGCTTCTGAAAGCGGGTGGAAGACCGGTACTTGAAGTCCTTCAGAAGCTCTTTAATTCCGTCCTCCATGGTGGCATTACACCGGAGGCGTGGAGCAGAAGTGCGGTGGTCTTGTTCTTCAAGAAAGGTGACAACGCTCTCTTGAAGAACTACAGACCGATTTCCCTTCTGAGCCGCGTCTACGTGCTGTTTTCGAGAGTCATTACGAATCGTCTCGCGCGCAGACTTGACGACTTCCAGCCTCCCGAACAAGCCGGTTTCCGAAAGGGCTTTAGCACCATAGACCACATACATACCCTACGGCAAATTGTACAGAAGTCCGAAGAGTACAATTTGCCACTATGTCTGGCGTATGTGGACTATGAGAAAGCCTTTGATTCCGTCGAAATTTGGGCGGTGCTGCAGTCCCTTCAGCGGTGCCAAGTTGACTGTCGGTATATCGAAGTGTTGAAGTGCTTGTACAGTAGGGCTACGATGGCTATCCGAGTACAGAACCAGAGTACGAAACCTATCCAATTGCAGAGAGGTGTAAGACAGGGTGACGTTATATCCCCGAAACTCTTCACCGCTGCATTGGAAGACGTTTTCAAGCTTCTGGACTGGAAAGGATACGGAATTAACATCAATGGCGAGTACATCACTCACCTTCGATTTGCCGACGATATAGTCCTCATGGCAGAATCGCTGGAGGAGCTAAGCACTATGCTCAATGACCTCAATAGTGTCTCCCAACGGATAGGTCTTAAGATGAACATGGACAAAACAAAGATTATGTTTAATGTCCATGTCACACCTATGCCGGTAGTTGTTGGGAGCACTAAGCTCGAAGTTGTTGACGAGTATGTTTACCTGGGACAAATAGTCCGACTAGGTAAGTCCAACTTCGACCAAGAGGTCAATCGACGGATTCAACTCGGCTGGGCAGCGTTCGGGAAGCTACGACACATCTTCTCGTCAGAAATACCTCAAAACCTTAAAACAAAATTGTACAACCAGTGCGTGTTGCCAGTGATGACTTACGGAACTGAGACGTGGTCCTTCACTGCTGGCCGTATGAGGAAGCTCAAGGTCGCTCAGCGAGCTATGGAGAGGGCTATGCTCGGAGTTTCTCTGCGTGATAAACTTAGGAATAAGGATATCCGCAGTAGAACCAGAGTAACCGACATAGCCCAACGGATTAGTAAGCTGAAGTGGCAGTGGGCCGGCCATATAGCTCGAAGAACCGACAACCGATGGGGAAGAAAGGTTCTCGAGTGGCAGCCTCGTACCGGTAGGCGAAGTGTAGGGCGTCCCCCCACAAGATGGAGTGACGACCTGGTAAGACATGCAGGAAGTCGATGGATGCAGGTGGCTCAGGACCGTGCTTTGTGGCATTCCTTGGGGGAGGCCTATGTTCAGCAGTGGACTTGTGAAGGGCTGTAATGATGATGATGATGATATAAACGGATAAAATATACCTATATATACAAAATATGAACGGATATAATATACTTATATATACAAAATCTCTAAATAAATATAAAATTATATAACACAAAAATAAAAATAAAATAACATGACGCATATTAAAATACATATTATACAAAATATCAATTATAAAGCGAAAGAGGGAGAAAAACAAAAATCGGACAAATCAGGTGGTATTATTCCTGTTAAAGAATTCTCGAACTAGTCTTTTAAAATATTGTTTGTTACTGGTGTATAACCCAATACATAGGTATGACGAGGTAATTCGAGGTAGGTATGTAATTGAAATAAAATTCAATATACAATACTGGCAAACCAAATTTATTAAGAGCCGTAAGAGCCCGAGGGTTATAAAACAAAAAAAATAATTCTACTGCGCGAAGCAACAGACAGCCAGCACCATCTATGATCGCGCTTAGTAACTAAAATAATTAAACATTCCGCCCACCAAGGACGATGTAAACAGAATCGTCCTTAATTAACATTAACATATTATACATAAAACAATAAAAGTAAACCGCCCACCATGCAACAATACCAAAAAAAAAAGAAAATAATCTATATTTACCCATTACAAATAAAATACATTTTATAGGTACCCATAAGGGGTTAAATAAGTACAGTAAATATTTTATTAGTCAGCAGTTAGTCCAGTATCAATTGGAAGTATACAGAGCTTGGATACTGGTCTCTTGATAACTGTATTTTTAGTTCGCAAAGTGACTATACGGGTGATGTTATCAGTTCCTGGATGTTTAGCTATCACACGACCAAGGAGCCATTTACACGGGGGTAAGTCATTCTCTTTTATTAATACTATATCTCCTAACTGCGGTTCAGGTGTTTGGTGAGACCATCTGTACCTATGTAAAAACTGACTTAAGTATTCTTGCGACCATCGTCGCCAAAACTGTTGCATCAGCTTCTGGGTGAGTTGCCACCTACGTAAACTGCTGATGTTGGAGGTTTCAAAGTTATTGTCTGGTAGGGTAACCAAGGGTTCTCCCACCAAAAAATGGCCGGGAGTTAGTACCTCCAATGATTCGGTGTCTGTCCGAAGTTGTGTTAGCGGTCTTGAATTCAGGCAGGCCTCAATCTGTATCAAGACTGTGGACAGCTCTTCGTAGGTTAAGGTTGTCTCTCCGATAACCTTCCTTAAGTGTGTCTTTACAGACTTAATTCCGGCTTCCCACAATCCTCCGAAATTCGGTGACCGTGGCGGAATAAAGTGCCAAGAAGTGCCATGTGAAGCCAAGGAATCTGCCACCTCTCTTAAGATTCCTGACCTTTCAGATGCAAATAATGCGCGCAACTCTCTAGCGGCTCCCACGAAGTTTGTGCCGTTGTCGCTCCAAATATCGGTACAGAGCCCACGGCGAGCAACAAATCGTTTGAACGCGCTTAGAAATCCTTCAGTTGTAAGATCACTGACAACTTCCAGATGAATTGCCCTAGTCGCCATACAGATAAAAATACAAATGTATCCCTTATATGATTTGTATCCTCTTCCCTTTGTTGTCCGTACGTTAATGGGTCCAGCGTAATCAATTCCACAGCATTTAAATGGTTTAGAAGGTGTTACTCTGGCAGCTGGAAGCTGGCCCATTAAAGGCGGTGCAGATTTTGCCCTGTCCTTGAAACATGTTACACATTTTCTGACATGTGATTTGGTCAACAATTTGGAGCCTAAAATCCAGTATTTGGATTGCAAATATGTAAGCATAAGCTGTGGACCTCCATGTAGTGTTTTCGTGTGGGCATCAGCGACAATTAAAGCCGTTACAGGCGAGTTTTTAGGAAGCAGAATTGGATGCTTTTTGTTTGTGTTCAATTGGGATTTTTCCAGACGTCCTCCAACTCGTAGCAGTCCTGATTCATCTATAAACGGATTTGAAGGTTTAAGAGGACCCTTGATTTTATTCGGTTCGTTAGCCTTTAACAGCTCAAATTCTTTTTTAAAATGTTCCTGTTGGCATTGTCTAATACAGGTGTCAGTAGCCTGTTTTAACTCTAGAGCTGTAAGGTAGTTATGACGGCGTTCAAGCTTATTTTTACCACACAAAAAACGCCTGCAATAAGCCACTACTCTTACTAGCTTGGTCCATGATGAGTATTTGTTCCAAATGAATTGATCCACCTCAGTAAAGTGAACCTTTCTCATTTCCAACTGAGTTTCATCGTTTTTTGGTTTAGAATAATTTACTGTCTTTTCCTGAAGAAGCGGTGGACCATGAAACCACAAAGTATTTAGCAGTAAATCTGATGGATTTAGCCCTCTCGATGCACAGTCAGCAGGATTCTGGCTGGATGAAATATGTGACCAGCGATTCGAATCGATAGTACTCAGAATTTCTGAGACACGATTACCAACAAATGTCTGCCATTTGCTTGGATGTCCTCTCAACCAGGCCAAAACCACTTCTGAATCCGACCAAGCATGAATATGCGACCTTTCAATGTTCAGCACTTCAGACACCTCCTTCAGAAGCTTACTCAATAATGTTGCTCCACACAACTCCATTTTAGGAATAGATATTTGTTTAATAGGTGCTACTTTTGTTTTGCAGGTAACCAAGCTGACGTGAATATTTCCATCCGAATCAACAACTCGCAAATACACTACTGCACTATACGCAGCATTCGAAGCATCTGCAAATCCATGGAGTTCTACTACTTCATCGTTAGCCTTGGTTTTCATCCAACGAGGCAACTTGAAATGTTTTAAATTTTCTAACTCGTTCCGGTAAGTAATCCATTCCTTGAGTATTACCTTTGGAAGTTCTTCGTCCCAATTTATGCCTGCCAGCCACAATTTTTGGATTAAAATCTTTGCTTTAATTATACATGGGGCAAGCCAACCTAAGGGGTCGTATAATCTAGCTATGTCTGACAAAACCTTTCTTTTTGTTACAGGTCCTGTCTGCGGCGGAAGAGTCACCGTGTACTTAAATTCGTCGGTTCGTCGATTCCAGGTAAGTCCTAAAAGTTTAACTATCTCATCTGTTTTTAAGTTAATCCCTTCTCCTATATCCTTTCCTTCTTCCTCCTTTTTTAACATTTCCAGTAGCTCACTGTTATTTGTCATCCACCTTTGAAGCTCAAACCCTCCCTTTTTTAACATTATGTTCAATTCCCTATAGATCTGTAATCCTTCTTCCACTGTTTGACAGCCCGAGAGCAAGTCATCCACATAAAAATCACTAACAATTTTTTTAGCTGTTTCAGGATACAGTGCACCTTCGTCAAGAGCCAGTTGTTGCAACGTTTTTACAGCCAAATATGGTGCTGAAGCGGTTCCGAATGTTAGTCGCAATAAACGATATTCCTGTATATTTGCCTTTGATTTTCTAGTAGCTTCTACATTTTCGTTCTCCTCATCCTCACCATTCCACTGATCACACCATAACAACCGCTGATAATCTGTATCTTGATCAGCCACCTTGACTTGACGGTACATCTTAATGATGTCAGCTGCCAAGCAAATAGGGTACCTCCTCCACCTTATCAGTAAGTGCCTTAATTCTGGCTGTAGGGTTGGCCCTATCATAAGAACATCATTTAGGGAATTACCATTTTGATCTTTACAAGATGCATCGAATACGACTCGAACCTTGGTCGTGTCTTTGTCATCCCTAATGACAGCGTGATGTGGAAGAAAGAAAGATTTGTTTCCGTTTTGTTCCTTCTCTGGAACGATCTCCATATGATTTAAGTTTTCGTATTCTTTGACTACCTTAGCATATTCCTTTTTCAAAGATTCATTTTTATTGAATCTAGATTCTAATGATCTAAGCCTTTTCTCTGCGATCAATTTAGAATTTTTAAACTCGACATTTTGTTGTTTAAATGGAAGCCGCACTATATAACGGCCCTGCGAGTCTCTGCACGTTGTTTGTGCATACAATCTTTCACACTCTTCTTCTTCCTGCGATAATATTTTTGATTGACTCTTGGGATCAGCTTCCATTTCCCAAAATACCTTGAGGTAATCATCCGTCAAAGCATGCATTACAACGACGTGGTTGCCTTGGATCTGTTGTGTAGTACCTGAAATTATCCAACCTAGAGAAGTACTTTGCGCTACTAATGACCCTTTTGATCCCCTTTTGATTTGACCTTGTATGACTTGTCCGTATACCTCTGCACCCAACAAAACATCAATTTTGTTAGGAGTGTGATATTGTGGGTCAGCTAAGCATATGCCACTTTTATTTATCCACTCTAATTCAACAACCTTTTTACTAGGAAGAAAAGAGGTAATAGACTTGAGAATGTAAGCTTGAACAGTTATCACTGTGGTGGAATCAAACCTAGGATGAACCTTCAATTTTACCATATATTTAACTGCAATGTTGTCGTTACCTTCCAATCCAGATATACGCCCCTGTACAGGCATCTTCTTAAGACCCAAGTACTGAGCAACCGCTTCCGTGACAAAAGAGGCTTGGGAGCCTTGATCAAGCAGCGCTCGGATTAAATGACGCTCTCCGTTGGATGATTCTGCCTTAACCAGAGCTGTGGCTAACAGAATCTGACTTTGAACTGTCAACTGATTTGATGAATGGCACGTGATAACAGGGTCATTTTCTACTGAGCTGGATGACGCAACTATCTTTTTAGTGGATGAACCCTCAACATCCTCACCAGACAGAGAAACAAAAACCTTACTAGACCCTTGAGCACTAGTAGAACTACTAGACACATCCCCAGACCTACCTGAACCTTCATCGTGAGACATTTTAGGATGAAGCATCGAATGATGTTTGCGTTTACAAATCCTACAGCTTAAAGCACTTTGGCATACCTTGGCTGCATGATGACCAAAACAATTGAAACACAAACGGTTCTTCTCAATAAAACTTCTACGGTTATCTACGTCTTCCTTGGCGAACCTTTTACAGTTACCAATTTTGTGGTTGTCAGAACAGAATTCACATTTAAGTTGAGTTGTGTGAAAAACCTTAGGTTTATTAACATTTTGTGACTGAATGTTTTGAGCCTTGTGTGACACTGATGACTTAGGTTCCAGAAATTCTAAAGCGCGATAACGTTTCGTTAAAAAGTCTTTAAATTGAGTGAACTTCGGAAGTTCGTCTAATTCACTGTTCTAATGTCTATGTCAAGTTTAAGGGTTAACAAGTGTATTATAAGTATATCCCAGGAGCTCACATCGACTCCTATGTTTGTTAACGCACTCAAACAGTCAGTGGTGGTGTCAATCAATCCCTTTAACATTTGCGCAGACTCACCGACAATATTTTTTTGACTTAATAATTTTTTGAGAATAGAATGACACAAGAATTTCTTATTGTTATATCTCGAATTTAATAATGTCCAACATCTCGTATAATTTGAATCCGCAATTGGAATCTGCCTAAGAAGTTGTTCCGGTTCACCAGACAAATAACCCTTTAAATAGTGCATTTTCTGTACATTGTCTAACTGAGAATTACTATGCACTAACGATACAAACAAATCTCGGAACGTCGTCCATTCTGAATACTGCCCTGTAAAGGTAGGTATTATAATTCGAGGCAGTTGAATGTTTGTACTCAGTGTCTGTGAACTATTAGAATCCAAAACATTTGAAACTAACTTTGCTGGTTTTTCAAAGGTGTCCAGCACTTGTTTTAAAACTGTTTTATATTCTACATACAACTCTTCAACTAATTCATACATATCATCTTTAAAATAAGCTAATTCTCTATCAGTAGATGCTCTTACAATCTTATCATGTGTATCATTAAACTTAGACCAAAGTTCATTAAGAGAATCTAATCGGATTTGTACATATTGCTGTGTTATTCTCTCTTTAGGACACTTTTTATAATTTATTAAAGCCTTTTTCATACGGTCATAAGAATCTACCTGCAAGTTAACTAAATCTTCCATTTTGAATCAAACTATTATTTAACGTCAATACAAATTTACACTGAATTTATTTTAATTTTACTATATAAGAAATACAAGTTACAAAAAAATCAGTGTTTTCACAGTTGTTGTTTCAAAAAAAAATCGGACATAGGTTCCCCGTCTTTGCCAAATTTCCTTAAAATCTAACTAAGTTAATTGTAAACAAACTACTAAATTATTCTAAGTCCAAGTAACGTCCAAAATTTTACTAAGTTTAAATATTCAAAGAAATAAAGTTCAAATTTGCACCATTTTATTGTAAACACTTCACTTGATTTAATATTTTCAAAGTTAATTGTTGCATGTAAATAAGGTTCAAATCACTCACAATTAATCCTGGTATCACCTCAATGGACTGTAGTTGATGACGTACAAAGCGCGTTGCGCTCCGCACTCCCCTCTGCTCCGCTCGTAGTTGTTCCGCTTTGCTTCCTGACAGGCACCGTCACTCCCGGCACCGTCTGCAGTAGATAGTTGCCTCCTTGCAACCACCGCTGCTGAACTTGGCTAGTTTGCGCAAGCAATCCACTTGCCCAGCCAAAACCTCTTCAAAAAACTGAACAACTTGCCTAAACCAACCGACCAATCCGCATCCGGATCGAAGGACCAACACTATGTATAACCCAATACATAGGTATGACGAGGTAATTCGAGGTAGGTATGTAATTGAAATAAAATTCAATATACAATACTGGCAAACCAAATTTATTAAGAGCCGTAAGAGCCCGAGGGTTATAAAACAAAAAAAATAATTCTACTGCGCGAAGCAACAGACAGCCAACGCCATCTATGATCGCGCTTAGTAACTAAAATAATTAAACAACTGGTTTTTTTTTATATGAACAGGCAAGGCATTCCAGAGCAGTATGGACTGCACAGTAAAAGAGGAATTAAAGAAACCACTCTTATGTGGTGGAATACGAATTTTAAGACTATTTTGGGAACGGGGAACTCTATCATGAGTAGAATATTGGTACTGAAAGTTATCCTTAATATAAGAAGGAGAATTTGGATCATTTAAAATTGAATATAGTACTTGTAAAATTCGAGAGCTACGCCTTTTACGGATAGAAAGCCATTTAAGCTTATAACGGTACTGAGAAACATGGTCATACTTACGTAAGCCGAAAAAAAACCTAATGCAATTGTTGAGAAGGCGCTCCAACTTATCGAGAAGATATTGAGATAGATCTGGGTAACACACATCCGCATAATCAATAATAGGTAATATCAAAGTCTGGACAAGTAGAAGTTTAGTTTTAAAAGGCAGAAAGTTTTTGAGACGGCAAAGAGAACGTAAGGTAGCAGTAACTTTACGGCTTATTTCAGCAACTTGAACTCCCCAGCTTAAGGTATGGTCTATATGTAAGCCAAGATTTTTAACAGATTTACAAAATGGCAGCAATGTTCCATTGTAAAATACGGGAGAAAGATCATTGTTATTAATCTTGGCTAATATTCTGCTACTACCTATAACCATTACCTTACATTTGGAAGCGTTAACCGAAACACCATGTCTGTACGACCAATCTCTTATGGCATCAAGGTTGTGATTGATTTTGTGAATATTATGGTTAAGGTCATTAACACTAGATTGCACATAGAGCTGAAGATCATCTGCATACAGATGGTACGAACAGTTGAGAACTGAAGTAATAGAATTTATAAATAGAGAAAACATTACAGCAGAAAGTATTCCGCCTTGCGGCACGCCTGTTTCAATGTCAGGCCATGTTGAAGACTGTTGTCCTAATCGAACTGATTGATGGCGGCCGCGAAGATAGGATGAAAACCATTCCAAAGCTGGGATTGAGAAACTAAGATTAACTTTTTAACTTTAGTATTTATAAAGCACTTTAGCGCAAAAGTAAAGTAAAGTTAAAGCCTATGTACCGCTCACTGCATCGTCGCTCTAGTAGTCGTAAATGCGACTGCTGATATGCTTGAACTTATTTTATATTAAGGGCAACAAACCGTTTGTCACCCTTAATGTAAAAAAAGTTGACAATCTGGTGGTAAGTGAATGCAGTGACGCATAGACCTGTATTCTCGATTAAGAATCAAAATGCACATGCGTAGTCACCCCCAAGGACTAAGATGGAATGCCTCGTTACTAGTAAAAAGGGTCTCCGATTTTCTACACTCACCATACGAAAGACAGCGGTATTAAGCTGGTATTTTACACTGGTATTCTGTGAGAGCGTGGTCTTACCCAGGTTGAGCTGACCTATTTATGCTACAACCATAATATAGATGCAGTGTAGCTCTAAGAGTGTAATTTTATTCTGTCAAGAAATTCTCCGTAGCAACACCCGAAGTATTGACAAATTGTACTATTAAATACACATATACATACTTTAAATGCATGACAGCCTAATAAAGTTCCACTGCTGAACATAGATTGCCTCAATAATTTTGTGTTCGGCGGGTTGGCAAGTTTTTTTTTAAATTTCTAGTAATTTTATTATTATTAGAAAGACGCCCATCTCCTGTTCCTTCTCTGTCATCTCTTACGATACCCGATATAGGTTAGCGGATATTCTTACACTGCCACTGCATGGTACATACATACATATAAAGGAACATACATACATAGGTATTTATAGCGTCTCGCCTGTGATCCCTAGGCAAAGTTCAAAGAGTAGAGCAAGCTACTTGGATAACGTTTAGCCAAATATTATGGCCTGAGATGGAAAATTTGTGGAGGAAGTGACAAAGTGGCTATCCTGTTGCCTAAACATTCGGAAATCAAGTAGTCACCTTTTACAACATACTAGCCAAGTAACACAGTTGGGACATTTTTTTGCTAAAAGTTTTGTGAAAAGTCTCACATAAATTTAGTCAAGACAATTTACATAAGGTATGAATTTACTATGCTTACATACCTAGTCAGGTCATAAATTCTGTCACATGTTTAATATAAAATAATTGAAACAAGTTTATTCATTATGTAACTATTTATATACCAAAATGAACTTACCAAAACATAGATTCTTATGACACTAAAGTTTATTCAAAATGACCTCCGTGATTTTGAATACAAGCCTTCAATCTACGCGGCCAGTCGTCTATCGCAGCACGAACGAGGTCCATGTCAATATTGGCGGCTGCCTTAATCAAGGATGTCTTGAGTGACTCCAAATTGGGATGAAGCTTTGAGCACGCCTTTTACTCCAAGTGTTGCCATATCTTGTAATCTAACGGATTCAAATCTGGACTTGAGGAGGGCCAGTCTTCGTGCCGGATGAAGTCGATTTCACGCGCCGCGAGCCAGTCTTGTGTGCTCTTCGCTCTATGAGCTAGCGCCGAATCTTGTTGGAATACCCAGTGCCTGTTATTGAACATGGTATGAGAAACAGGTTTCACAAGGTTCGTCAGGACTCTATTTTGATACACAACTGCATTCGTTTTTACACCTTTCTCACAAAAATGTACCTCTGTTAAGCCCCAATAAGAAACTCCCAACCATACCATTAGCGATGATGGAAAATGACCTCGTTGGACACGCGGGATGCGGTTGCTCGCTTCTTCACTACTGTGTGCGTACATCTTATCATTTTGTTAGTTGTAGCTCTCCTCTACGGTAAAAATTTTTTCATCCGAAAAAAGAATTTCCCGATATTTTTTTCCCGCGTACCGCTTCAACAAAGCGCGGCATCTCTTCAGTCTCAGATCCATTAGACAAGCATTCAAACGATGTCCTGTTTTTCTTCGATATGCCCGAAGCCCTAAGTCTTCATTTAACACCCTTTTCACCGTGGTTCTGCTTAACCCCATCTGAAGGGCCAACAGTTTCTGCTTACGTTTGGGATTTCTTTGAATTCGCGCCTTCACAGCTTTTATCACTGCTGGAGTCCTAACAGACCGAGGGCGACCACTTCTTGACCTGTCATCTACACTAGAGTCTTCATTGTATCGTTTGATGGTACGATAAACGAATTTTTTGGTTATATTCAAATTTTTAAGCCGTGTAGTGGCGGTCAAGAATATCCACTACCACATATCCTCCCGTGGGTGTCGTAAAAGGTGACAAAGGGAAACAGGCGGGAGATGGGCAGCAGCATCTTCCTGATAATAGCCAATATTATAATAAAAAAACTGCGGTTGCCAACCCGCTCGCCAAGCGTGGCAACTATGGCAAATACCCCCCAATGACGAGAGTAACAAAGATACGGCCCCCAGTCCCCGGCGGCCCCGCTTTTCCTGGCTACGGTGGCGACCATGGTAACGGCGGGGCAGGGGGTGCTAAGAATCTCCGGTGGAGGTTCGGTTGCCACCTAGGACGACTCGACCTGGCAACATACAACGCACGCACCCTAAAGACTGACGAGAAGATCGTGGAGCTGGAAGAAGAGACAGACAAGTTGCGCTGGCATATTATAGGATTATCTGAAGTCCGAAGAGAGGGGGAGGACACGGTAATCCTCGAATGCGGCAACTTGCTCTATCACCGGGAGGGCGACCATCTGTCCCAAGGAGGTGTCGGATTTATCGTCCACAAGTCTCTCGTTAACAACGTTGTCAAGATCGGGAGTGTGTCGACGAGGGTTGCGTACCTTATACTCAGAATCACCAAACAGTATTCGCTGAAGGTCATACAGGTTTACGCACCAACCTCGGCACACCCCGATGAGGAGGTGGAGGAAATGTATGAGGATATCTCTAGAGCCATGCATTTCTCCAAAACCCAATATACGGTGTTAATGGGAGACTTCAATGCAAAACTAGGCACAAGAGAGAACGGTGAGCTGAAAGTAGGGAAATTTGGAATAGGGCAACGGAACCCAAGGGGCCAGCAGCTGGCCGACTTCATGGAGAAAGAGGGACTCTTTATGATAAACTCTTTCTTCAAGAAGCGGCCCCAAAGGAAGTGGACCTGACCTGGTCGAGCCCCGACGGTTCGACAAAAAATGAGATTGACTTCATTATGACGACCAGACGACAACTGTTGAGTGATGTCTCAGTGATCGCGAGGGTGAAAACCGGCAGCGATCACCGAATGGTTAGAGGCACACTGAACCTAAATGTTAAGTTGGAGAGGTCTCGTCTGATGAAGTCAACGCTCCGTCCCCCTCGTGCTCTAATCCAAAGTCCCGAAACCTTTCAGCTCGAGTTACGAAACCGTTTTCAGTGCCTGGAAGACTGCAATGGAGTGGACGATATGAATGACAAGCTCGTGAAAACTGTTCATGCGGTCGGAGCTAAGTTCTGCAAGACCCACTGCAGAAGAACACAAAAACTCTCCGATCACACTCTTAATCTCATGGTTGTTAGACGGGAGATGAGGCTACGTTCTTCAAAAGATTTGACAGCATACAGGCAACTGAACAGACAGATCTCCAAATGCATGCGGCGGGACTTACGCAACTCAAATACAGCTCGTATTGAAGAAGCGATCGAGCGGAACCAAGGCTCCAAAGTCTTTGCCAGAGACCTGTCTGACAGAAAGAGCCAACTGTCGAAGCTGAAGACCGAATGTGGCAGCATCGTATCCGGGGCACTTGAGATTTTGAGTGAGATTGAGAGGTTCTATGGGCAGCTGTACACGTCATCGTTGGAGCCACACGCAAGTGTGAGTAACGATCCAAGAGCGACTCTTATCCGACACTATTCCGAAGATATCCCGGACGTCAGTCTGAGAGAGATTAAAATGGCTCTCCAGCACCTTAAAAACGGCAAGGCCCCAGGCGAGGATGGAATTACAGCGGAGCTTTTGAAAGCGGTTCGAAGACCGGTACTAGAAGTCCTTCAGATGCTCTTTAATTCCGTCCTCCATGGTGGCATTACACCGGAGGCGTGGAGCAGAAGTGCGGTGGTCTTGTTTTTCGAGAAAGGTGACAACGCTCTCTTGAAGAACTACAGACCGATTTCCCTTCTGAGCCGCGTCTACATGCTGTTTTCGAGAGTCATTACGAATCGTCTCGCGCGCAGAGTTGACGACTTCCAGCCTCCCGAACAAGCCATTTTCCGAAAGGGCTTTAGCACCATAAACCACATACATACTCTACGGCAAATTGTACAGAAGTCCGAAGAGTACAATTTGCCACTATGTCTGGCGTATGTGGACTATGAGAAAGCCTTTGATTCCGTCGAAATTTGGGCGGTGCTGCAGTCCCTTCAGCGGTGCCAAGTTGACTGTCGGTATATCGAAGTGCTGAAGTGTTTGTACAGTAGGGCTACGATGGCTATCCGAGTACAGAACCAGAGTACGAAACCCATCCAATTGCAGAGAGGTGTAAGACAGGGTGATGTTATATCCCCGAAATTCTTCACCGCTGCATTGGAAGACGTTTTCAAGCTTCTGGACTGGAAAGGATGCGGTATTAACATCAATGGCGAGTACTTTACTCACCTTCGATTTGCCGACGATATAGTCCTTATGGCAGAATCGCTGGAGGACCTAAGCACTATGCTCAATGACCTCAATAGTGTCTCCCAACGGATAGGTCTTAAGATGAACATGGACAAAACAAAGATTATGTTTAATGCCCATGTCACACCTATGCCGGTAGTTTTTGGGAGCACTAAGCTCGAAGTTGTTGACGAGTATGTTTACCTGGGACAAATAGTCCGACTAGGTAAGTCCAACTTCGACCGAGAGGTCAATCGACGGATTCAACTCGGCTGGGCAGCGTTCGGGAAGCTACGACACATCTTCTCGTCAGACATACCTCAAAACCTTAAAACGAAATTGTACAACCAGTGCATGTTGCCAGTGATGACTTACGGAACTGAGACGTGGTCCTTCACTGCTGGCCGTATGAGGAAGCTCAAGGTCGCTCAGCGAGCTATGGACAGGGCTATGCTCGGAGTTTCTCTGCGTGATAAACTTATGAATAAGGATATCCGCAGTAGAACCAGAGTTACCGACATAGCCCAACGGATTAGTAAGCTGAAGTGGCAGTGGGCCGGCCATATAGCTCGAAGAACCGACAACCGATGGGGAAGAAAGGTTCTCGAGTGGCAGCCTCGTACCGGTAGGCGAAGTGTAGGGCGTCCCCCCACGAGATGGAGTTACGACCTGGTAAGACATGCAGGAAGTCGATGGATGCAGGTGGCTCAGGACCGTGCTTTGTGGCATTCTTTGGGGGAGGCCTATGTTCAGCAGTGGACTTGTGAAGGGCTGTAATGATGATGTAATGATTCAAATTTTTCAATATGTCAAAAATTTGAATTGGCGCGTAACCACAACGATGCAACGCAATAACTGCAACACGGTCTTCTTTAAGCGTCCACTCCATATTTAAAAATGAGTAAAATTCTAAAAAGTATACAGTTTTATTTTCATGAACAATTCGAAATTCGAATTCAATAAACTTTTTTATGGCCAGCATTCTAAAAGAAAAGTTTTTACTGTGTGACAATACTTATGATCTGACTGTGTATAATTGTTTAGTTTTTAATTTTTATTTTAGGTCAGCCTGCTTATTACCGTAACAAAGATATTTCTTTTTAATTTTTATCTTTAAAAAAACGTTACCCCTATTCTAGTATTAGCCCCTGTACCGTGGAGGCTGTTTACAAACACAAATTGCTCAAAGACAAACATCCAGACCCGGAACAATTATTTGTAGGCCATACAAATACTTGTTCCATGCGGGATACGAACCCGCGCTCCCCAGCGGAGCAACTCATTGCTAAGCCACTGCGCCACAGGGCCGTCGTGTCAAAGTTTGTCTTTCATTTTTGTCCTTGTTTCACATATTCGTCGGTAACCTTGAGTATTGTATATCTGGCTTACTGGCGACCTTCTAGTAGATGGAGTGACGACTTGAATAAACACTCAGATAGTCAATGGATGCGCGTAGCACGGGACCATATTGTATGGCAATTTGTAGGTAAGGTCTATGATCGACCGTGGACTTGTAATGGGCTGTAGTATCTGTGTCCCCGTAATGCATAACAACGCTTATTAATCTGATTATATATAGGATAGGAGAAGGAGCATAGGATCTCAAAGAATACGATCAAACTTATTTTATTAGAAACATTCGCGTGGACGCACATTACAATTCCCCATAGCTTCGTCGTAACCGGATAAATGGGTCTGGGTCTTCTGCGGATATCCTTAAAACGAAGTCCATCACACAGAGAAACTCCGAGCATAGCTTTTCCCATAGCTCGCTAAGCGACTTTTAGCTTTCTTAGCACATACGTCCAGCAGTCAAAGATAAAAAAATTATTTACATCAAAGTTGATGAAATTCTAAAAGATAATTATATATAGAAATTTATTCAAATTTATAAGAACACATAACAGCTTTTATAAAAGTTTCGGGATAAATTGAACGTAAAAGCAAGACGTTTTGGCAACTTCTTTTAAGAGCTCGCAGTCACTAAACCCTTGTCACTTACTTAGAAGTGATGACATAGAAATATAACGGAAAATGTTATTTATTTTTAGCACAGTAAATAAATTTATTTATGATGTCAAGTTTTATTACTGAAAAATAACATTTTTTGCGTAAAACAGTCGACGATAAAAAAACCTTTGATATTGAATGGAATATAGAATTAAACCACTGAAATAATATTATGTGCTTTATAAAGAAAACAATTATAATGAACAAAGAACGAATAATAATATAACACTAGCTGAGCGACTTCGTCCGCATAAAATCTTATAAGGTTTCTCTATGGGCAGTAACATTAAAGGCGCGAGATATTTTATATTGTGTTTGTCAATCTGCCTGCTAATCGTGACGTCTATGGCAAATTACCCGCACAGTAGGAGATGTCCATGTTTTGCTTTTGACAAATTTGGGTCATAAAGTAATACGACAAAAGTCTTTAGTCTCTGACACATCTCAAATTTTTATCCGCTCCCACATGTCGCGTTGATTATTGTTATTGCAAAGTTAAAAGTGTTTAGTTTTAAACGCAATCGTGGGATAATACATTCTCTTAACAACAAGAGACGTAGTAGTTCAAGCGATGTGCTCATTATAAATTTCACAGAACGCAAGAAAGTCGGATTCACAGGGGCGGATCTACAACACGTAACATAATTAACGCACTTTGAGAAAGTAGTTTGTTCAGAATTGTTTACTGAATCGATTTCTATCATTTTTAATATAGGTAATTTTTTAACCTAAAAAATAATTGAAACTACGTAATTTACAGTCACAATAAACCTGTACAATCAAAACAAACTGAAATGGACCGTAACTCATGGCAATAGGACTTTTAAAAGTGCAGTTTTATTTGTATTAAAACAAATTCCGTCATTCAATACAAAATAAAGAAAATTTAACCTTATTTCAAGTATGTTAAAGTCTTTACAAATACAGAGTTTGAAGTGCCGTATAAAGGTCGTGGCGGCCAGGCCATTGACCTCCCAGATCACCTGACTTGACGCCTCTTGACTTTTTTTTATGGGATTAAATCATTAGTTTATTTTAGTGAGACAACAAGTGCCGAGGACCTAAAAATAGTAATTCTATGAGTGAACTATTTTAGAATAGTGAAAAATGACACTGAATTGCTTTCTAAATTATTTTCTTTCTTTTTTAAAACGTAACCTCCACACTAGGATTTTCTCTTGTATTGTGGGAGCAGTGTACAAACATAAATTGCACAAGGACAAACATCCAGACCCGGAACAATAATTTGTAGGCCATACAAATATTGTTCAGTGCGGAATTCGAACCCGCGGTCCTTAGCGCTGCAACTAAATTGCTAAGCCACTGCACCACGGAGCCGTGGTGGACATTTTGAAAATGTATTAAAATACAACGTTGCATGAGAGTTTAGGCTATCAGTAAGTTAAATATTTGATTCTTAAAATTATTGTAATCTTGATTCACATCTTTTAAACACGCCGTATTTGAATTATGTTGTCGTATAGCCTCTTAGTTTTAGCAGTTCATTATTATTTACAACAAGTATAAAAAGGTCAGCGTGGGCTTAGCCCACTCCACACATGTTATCTTTAAAATCAGTACAAATACTAAAAGTAAATAAGATATTATATGCGTTTCGGCCTAGTCTCGTCTTATCGAGCGATCCAGGCAGGCAGCTTCACTTGTCAATTATGTTTAGATTATAATTATAATGTTATGCAAATTCATAACATTTTGTAACGAATATTGCCTATCGACATTGTATCATAATCTATAAACAAAATTATTCAAAGCCGAAAGTCCAATGCTTGAAAAGTGTGATTGAAAGATGCAATCAAATGTTTACTAGACTTAAATAAACAACTCAATGCACGGAGTTCTGACATCTGTTAATGTTTATAGGTAGGTATTTCTTTAACGTAAGCAATCATGGCTACGTTAAAATAATACTACTATAATCACGTAACATAATCATTTTTTCTAGGATAGCAAGACCTATACTTAGCGTTCGTGGTTTTGTACGGTGACCACAACATTCTTCGGGAATTAGTATAACTAATTTAATAAATAATCAATGCATAAACATATTTAACTAAGAATTCAGTGTATGTATTATGATTATAACATAATATACTAATTGGGGTGTCTGAGGATGTGCGTTTATTACGTTAGATGTTGTATATATGGTCTTTTTGGGTTACAGCCCAGAGCCCCGTGGATATAAAAAGGAAAAAAAATATTTTTAAGGCTTTGATAGTCATTGAATAAATTATGATGATATTATGAAAATTTCATGAGTTTTAGTGAAAATGAGGACGAGAAAGTCAGTTTTTGAAAAAAAGATGCATCATATTCATCAATTAAGAAAATGTTTTTTTTGAATTGCCCTTAGTTTCAATAGAATATAATGATTTTTTTTATTAAATATTGATTATTACATAATACTTATTGAAAATCATATTTTATTTACTACTGGTTCAGAAAATACCTCTGTCCTGGGAAGAACCAGCAAGAAAACCAGTGGGACTTGTTTTTTAAACATATTTTACCTAACAGTAATTTTGTTTATACAATTTTGAAATGAATTTTCATAGAACCAGCATGGTGACGATCACCTTATTCCTTATTAATAAAACTTTTAAACTTGTTTATTGACAAACATGGAACATGTCCTGGAATTTTGTTGTAAAAGCGTATACATTGCCACATAGTATCTGACATTACAAGCTTATGTTTGTTCCTACTGTTTAAGGTATGAACATCCTTATTCTTATTAAAGCTATTTATGTTTTTATGTACATACATTACATTTTCATGAATATATTGCGATGCCAAAGTTAATATGTTTACGTCTTTAAATTTTCTCTCAGGGACTCTTAACAAATTAGATTATAAATCGCCCGTACGGCTTTCTTTTGCAAAACAAATATAGCTTCAATATCAGTCGCATTACCCCATAGCAAAATTCCATAAGACATTACGCTATGAAAGTAACTAAAATACACTAATCTAGCTGTCTCAACATCTGTGAGACTTCTAATCTTTCTTACAGCATATGCTGCAGGACTAAGTCTGCTTGCTAATTTAGATATATGGATGCCCCATTGAAGTTTCGCGTCAATAGTAATACCGAGAAAAACAGTGGTATCCACAAGACTCAACTCCTCCCCATTTAACAGCACATTGGTATTCGAATGTTTTACATTAGGTATTGTAAATTTAATACACTTTGTCTTATTGCCGTTTAAGAGCATATTGTTGGCGTTAAACCCATGTACTAATTTCGATAGAGCATTATTTACATCGTCATAATTAATTGACTGCCGATTGAGTTTCAAAGTTAAAGAGGTATCGTCAGCAAATATTCCTATATCGTGTTTTTCCCCTACAAGATAAGGTAAGTCATTAATATAAATTAAGAACAGTAATGGGCCAAGGAATGAGCCCTAAAGAAAGCCCAGTGATACTACCGATCAAGGGGAACCTTTACCATTGATCACGACTTTTTGAGTTCTGTTAATTAAATACGAAATAATAAGTCTAAGCGCTAATTTTTTTACACCGTAATGTTGTAGTTCCATGATTAATATCTCATGATGAACACAATCGAAAGCCTTGGAAAGATCACAGAAAATACCTATGGCATATTGTAAATTCTCCCAGGCATTAAAAATATATTTCATAAGCTCAACACCGGCGTCAGACGTCGAACGACCCCTTGTAAAACCAAATTGGTTTTTATGAAGTAATTTATTTATATTAAAAAAATAACAATTGATCTAAAATTATTTTTTCAAAAACTTTACTAAGACTTTGTAGTATAGAAATAGGTCTAAAATTACCGGGGTCCAATGTTATACCAGATTTAAAGAAAGGTATTACTTTACTATACTTCATTAAATCAGGAAACACACCAGAATCGATACAAGTATTAAAAATTATAGCAAGATGAGGTGCAATTAAATCTATTATGGACGCAATAACTGTAACGGAAATCCCTCACAAATCTGCGGTTTTCTTTACATTAATGGTTTTGAAGTATTTTACAATATCTTGCGGTAATACTTTTTCAAATCCAAATTCTTTTAAACAGGTATTAACATTCTGTTTGATTAATGATTCGACGACAGTTGTAGAAGTATTCAATGATTCTGTTGTCAAGATAGGAATATCAGTGAAATATATCTCAAACACTACTGCGACTTCTTTATTTTATTTAGTCAACTCATTGTTAATTTTTAATTAAAAGTTTGAGTTACGAGGTTTGTCTTTACCGGTTTCGTTGTTAATTATACTCCACGTCATTTTAATTTTATTCTTAGCCCTCTTAATTTTGTTGGTAATATGTAATATGTAAAGCTGTGGAGCAAACTCTTTTAAATATTTTAGAACAATTTTTGACATATTCTTTAAAAACATCGGAAAGATAATATGATCTTTTATGGTAAAGGTCATATAAGCTTCGTCTGCTTTTATGAATTCCTACTGTCGCCCACTCATTAAATGCCTTGCGATTGCGACTGTTTCTGGAGAATGTTTTAGAAGTAAATGTTTTAATAAATTCTTTGCTTATAAGGATAAATAATTCTTCATTTAAATAGTCTGAACAATTCTTATAAGAAAGTAATGGAAGATTTTCTTACCATATTATTTCTAAATCTCTCCAGACGTTTTGCATTAAGGCTTTAACAAGCCTGAATGACCTTGACGAAACGGCTATCGCAGAGATTTTAGCCAACGTCAACACCTTCTAGCGACTACGTTCTGTATTACTTATAAAAGTGCAAAGATTAATAGACTGCAGAGATGACAATTATAAAAGTGACATACTGCCTGTTATGCTTGCGCATCACTGAGAATTATGTCGTAGTTACGCATCTTCAATTACATTGTGCTGTAGCTTTGTCCGGTAGGCGTCACGAGCTATCAAGTGTTCAAGTTTCAAGTACGTAAGAGTTTTTTATTATATATGTTAAATCGTATTTATTTGTATCGTATTAGTAGATTTGGATCAAAGCGTTCGCTGTAAATTTTTCCCGGGTTTGATCCCCGACAGCACGAATGCTATTTGTAATTGCAATTTTCGTCAACATGTATTGGGGCAGTTCAACGGGCATTTCCTTGCCCTAAAACCCTCTCAGAAATAAAAAAAGAGTTCTGTGCCCAGTAGAGGGACTTGTATAGCCTTTTACTTTACTATGTAGGAATATTTATATTCGTTTCAGATACAGAAGGGTGGGTACCTTATGCGGACAAAAATATCATGTGGAGGTGACGAAAACTTAAAACATCTTTGTACATAGATAAAACGTTCGAAAGATTGTCAATCATGTCATACGCCACATTTTCTATAGAGCGTAGAACATTGCAGATAGGGCAAAATAAAATATAATCCAAAATATTATGGGAACTATTTATTAATAATATATACATTTATGGGTATTTATAATAAAAATAATGAACACGCTGCAAGGTTCAACTAATAATGTTTCTTGTAAACACAATTGTAAAATTCCTGTTTCAATTTTTACCAATGGTTAATTGATGAAACGTAGTCAAGATCACTTCATATAAAATATATTTAATTAAAACTGACACATGACCTATTTGGCTTTCTACTTACAACTCGGCGGAAATTTGAAAAGAAGATTTTGTCTTTTCACACAAGTATTGTTTACAAGTGGCGTGGTTTCGAAAAGCGTGATTAAGTGTCAGCGGTATATAATCAATTAAATACTGAACTTTTTTGAAATTTTTCTTAGTTTATTTTTGTTATATCTTCTTAAAAACTGACGCCATCTCACTATTTTATTATTTGTTTTTTTTTGTAACGCATAAGGATAAGTTAGACTAAGTTAGATTAACTTGGATAAGTGTGTAAGTTTTTTTTAATTTTATCACAAATTTTACCGCAATAAATTATTACCTTTTCTACAGTGATTCTCTCCTCTTAGTTTCGGCGTGACTGTAGGATGTTATACTGAGTCAACGTCAGTTACTAAGCGGCCATAAATAATTATATGTATGTATAGACATAGATAATATGTACATTTTTTATTTTAATATTTATGTTTTTTTGAATTTTGATTGATTTTTTGGAACCTGGTAAAATTATTTTTTTCCATACCAATTGATGGGCCTGAGTATAATGCTAGTTATGCTCTTTGGCTGAAGTTATTTTTTATTTTATGCTCAATTGCAAACAAAACAATATTGATTGCGCATTTCTAAAACAAAATTTTACCTCTTTTCCTTCTAATGGAGCTATTATTAGCACCTAACATGGCGGAATAGTTATTATTATCTATAAGACCATTTACAGAAACAGTTTTTGTTAACAGTTATGAGTATAACATTTTATCAGCTGCTTTGTTTATAGTGCCTTGAGCAACACTTTGCCGGTTTCTGTACAGAAAATGATGCTGGCTTTGCAAATATGGATGGCCGCTACCATTGAATAAAATACCCGCCATGTTACACTTATTAACATAGAAACTTTAATTATCATTTGCATAAAATTCGAAATAGCACTTTTTACACAAGAAAGTAAACTTTTAGATCAGTCCATCATGTTTTTCACTAATAAAGTGAAAAGTAAAACAAACCAATAGGTGCCGTGATTTAAAATTTCTTGCAACTTTTTATAGAAAAGCATGACCTTATCGTAATATAATAGTCAATCATTTAGCCATGTGATAAAACTTTTAAATGTGCCAGTCAAACACTAATGATGATATTCGGGTCATTATACTGAAAATAGTCTTTTCAATATTTTGTAGTACAATTGATAATCTTCAGTATGATTGACCGTGTATATGACTTTTATAAGTCAATGTTATTTTTGAAGAAATTTTTAAGAAGAAAATATTGATTGTATTCTCGAATTAAATTAATCAAAATGAAAATAAGAATTTTGGCTCTTTATTACTGATCTTTAAATGTAAAACACTGACTTGAAATTATATAATTATCGGCATTTTTTTTAATTCATTGAACTTTTTTAAGATTGTGTGGAAACTCTACTGGTAAAAAAAACACACATATATATATATATATATATATATATATGTGTTTTTTTATTATATATATATATATTATAGTTCTTTAATTCCGTCCTCCATGGTGGCATTACACCGGAGGCGTGGAGCAGAAGTGCAGTGGTCTTGTTCTTCAAGAAAGGTGACAACGCTCTCTTGAAGAACTACAGACCGATTTCCCTTCTGAGCCGCGTCTACGTGCTGTTTTCGAGAGTCATTACGAATCGTCTCGCGCGCAGACTTGACGACTTCCAGCCTCCCGAACAAGTCGGTTTCCGAAAGGGCTTTAGCACCATAGACCACATACATACTCTACGGCAAATTGTACAGAAGTCCGAAGAGTACAATTTGCCACTATGTCTGGCGTATGTGGACTATGAGAAAGCCTTTGATTCCGTCGAAATTTGGGCGGTGCTGCAGTCCCTTCAGCGATGCCAAGTTGACTGTCGGTATATCGAAGTGTTGAAGTGCTTGTACAGTAGAGCTACGATGGCTATCCGAGTACAGAACCAGAGTACGAAACCTATCCAATTGCAGAGAGGTGTAAGACACGGTGATGTTATATCCCCGAAACTCTTCACCGCTGCATTGGAAGACGTTTTCAAGCTTCTGGACTGGAAAGGATGTGGTATTTACATCAATGGCGAGTACATCACTCACCTTCGATTTGCCGACGATATAGTCCTTATGGCAGAATCGCTGGAGGACCTAAGCACTATGCTCAATGACCTCAATAGTGTCTCCCAACGGATAGGTCTTAAGATGAACATGGACAAAACAAAGATCATGTTTAATGTCCATGTCACACCTATGCCGGTAGTTGTTGGGAGCACTAAGCTCGAAGTTGTTGACGAGTATGTTTACCTGGGACAAATAGTCCGACTAGGTAAGTCCAACTTCGACCGATAGGTCAATCGGCGGATTCAACTCGGCTGGGCAGCGTTCGGGAAGCTACGACACATCTTCTCGTAAGACATACCTCAAAACCTTAAAACGAAATTGTACAACCAGTGCGTGTTGCCAGTGATGACTTACGGAACTGAGACGTGGTCCTTCAATGCTGGCCGTATGAGGAAGCTCAAGGTCGCCCAGCGAGCTATGGAGAGGGCTATGCTCGGAGTTTCTCTGCGTGATAAACTTAGGAATAAGGATATCCGCAGTAGAACCAGAGTAACCGACATAGCCCAACGGATTAGTAAGCTGAAGTGGCAGTGGGCCGGCCATATAGCTCGAAGAACCGACAACCGATGGGGAAGAAAGGTTCTCGAGTGGCAGCCTCGTACCGATGGAGTGACGACCTGGTAAGACATGCAGGGAGTCGATGGATGCAGGTGGCTCAGGACCGTGCTTTGTGGCATTCTTTGGGGGAGGCCTATGTTCAGCAGTGGACTTGTGAAGGGCTGTAATGATGATGATGATGATGATTATAATTCTTGATGAAAATAAAGTATGCGCGTTACATCGCATCCCATCAAGAATTTCTAATGTAATTCTTGGTGTAAAGCTAAGACGTCATAAAAACTGTAAACAATAGAATAACAAAACAATGAAAATATTTGTAAATACTTGCTTTATAACCTAATAAATATTATTTGACCGTAATAAAATAAAACAAGTTAATCTTCGGCAGGAAAGTAAAAATAAATATTTTCGATTAGTTTTGCAATACCTAACAGCCGGATCAGCGGGCGATTCTGATCCATCTAAAGATGCTAAATTTCAGCAAGCACTGTCAAACTCAATAGGAGTGACTGAAAAACGGTTCTTGATATAGAAGGGTAAATAAATTATTTAACCTATAAAGTAAAATCACTTTATTAAAAATCAAAATAGCACAATAGCTTTATTAAATGAGATATATAATTGTACGAGTGCTTACAATACTTAACATTATTTTACTGAAATCTCAGAAAGTTTTTTTTAATAGAATAAGGGTGACAAACGAGCACACTGTTCACCTGATGGTAAGTGGTTGCTACGTTCCATAGACATCTACATCCATTCTCGATTACGTATCAAAATGTAGATGCGTTGTCACCCGTGAGGACTAAGATGTACTGCCTAGTTTCCAGTAAAAAGTTTCTACGGTTCTCTACATATACCATACGAAACACAGCAGGATTAAACTGCTATTTTACATGGTATTCCGTGAGAGCGTGGCCCTTCCCCTGTTGAGCCGACCCATTCGTGCTACAACTATACCTACTACTAATATAGCTGCAGCATGGCTCTACCACGTAAGAAAAAATTGACGTTGAAAATTTAAGTATTTTCAGAAGCAACTTTGCAATTATTTTCTATTGAGTGAATTTTTGTTGAATCGTGTTTTGCAAACAGCCACCTGAAATACGTACAATGTTTTTCGATAACGATGTGAAATTACAAAACGATCCCCATGCTTATCAATGTGGCTCTATTCAGCCTCTTAATATGAACATACTTCGGCATTCAGAGATTTTAAAAGTTTTCATGCGTAGATAATGGAAGATATAATATTATATTACTGTCCCGTGTGAGGTAACCTTTATACTTATATACATATTCCATCATATTTTTATGGTTGGTTAGAAAAATTATATCTAAATGCAAACTTTCACAGGGTAAATTTTTTTTACTATTTTTACCCAGCAAGTTTTTTTTTATATAGGAGAGGGGGCAAACGAGCATGCGGCTCACCTGATGGTAAGTGACTACCGCCGCTCATGAACAATTGCAACACCAGGGGAATCGCAGATGCGTTGCCGGCCTTTTAAAAAGGAGTAGGCTCTTTTCTTGAAGCTCCCTAAGTCGTATCGGTCCGGAAAAATCGCTGGTGGTAATCGATTCCACAAGGAAGTTGTGCGAGGGAGAAAACTTCTTCTGAATCGCACAGTGGTGGACCGCCAATCATCTTGATGATATGGATGGTATCGTAAGTTCTGTCGCGATGTGCGATGGTAAAATTGAGCGGCTGGAATTAGTCCGAACAATTCCTCAGAGCACTCCCCGTGGTAGATGCGATAAAATACGCAAAGAGATGCAACCTCTCTACGCAGTGCCAGTGAGTCAAGCCGATCGGAAAGAACTCGATCGTCGACGATTCGAACCGCTCTGCGCTGGATGCGGTCAAGTGGAAGGAGCTGGCACTGGGGGGCCCCTGCCCAGAGATGGGAACAGTATTCCATGTGAGGCCGAACCTGCGCCTTGTAAAGTTGCAAGCGGTGTGCCCGCATTAAATACTGTCCCGCTCTGCTGAGCACGCCAAGCTTCTTAGAGGCCAATTTGGCCTTCTCTTCCACGTGACCACGAAACTGCACGTCACTCGATATGTCGACACCGAGGATTCCAATACTGGCTGAGGCAACAAGAGGAGTGCCTTGAAACTGTGGAGATACGACAAAGGGAATCTTTTTAGCGGTAAACGCGCAAAGTTGTGTCTTCTGGAGATTGAACTGGACTAGATTTAGTCGCCCACAGTCTGAGACTTTGTTCAACAAAGTCTCGACTTCAGACACAAGTTTGTTCCGGTACTCGGCGACGTTTTCCCGAGAAATATTGGCACGGCCGGTGTATAAAGCATCACCAGTGCTATCGTTTGCATAGCAATGAATGTTACTGGTTTGCAACATACGAGTATCATTGATATGCAGAAAAAACAGCGTTGGTGATAGCACGCAGCCTTGTGGAACACCAGCGTTAATTGGCTTGTAATCGGAGCATGCACCGTCTACTACGACCTTGATGCTCCGATCTGCAAGAAAGCTGGTGATACAATTGCACAATTTCTCGGGAAGCCCATAGGAAGGCAGCTTCGAAAGAAGCGCTTTATGCCAAACCCGATCGAAAGCCTTCGCTATGTCCAAACTTACGGCCAACGCCTCCCCCTTGGACTCCACTGCCTCCGCCCATCTATGGGTCAGGTAGACCAGAAGATCACCAGCTGAGCGACCTCGACGGAAACCGTACTGGCGGTCACTAATCAGCTGGTGATCCTCAAGGTACCGCATGAGCTGGCTGTTAATGATCATTTCCATTACTTTGGAGAATAAGGAGGTGATGGCGATAGGCCTGTAGTTGGACGGATCTGAGCGGTCGCCTTTTTTAGGGATCGGGTGCACCAAAGCTGTCTTCCATGAGTCCGGGACTACGCCTAGGGAGTAGGAGTACCGAAAAAGACGCGTTAAAACCGGTGCCAACTCCGGAGCACACGTCTTCAGCACAATAGGTGGGACTCCATCAGGCCCACTCGATTTGTTGACGTCCAGGGAGAGGAGTGCTTTACGCACCAAGCGCTGTGTAAACAGCACTTCCCGCATGGAGCACTCACACCGCGGGATTTTCGGCGGTGTGTTCTCCCCGTCATCTAGAGTCGAGTTGGAAGCAAAAAGAGAGCCTAGCAGATCGGCTTTCTCCTTTGCGTCATGGGCCAGTGAGTCGTCCACCCTGTGCAGAGATGGCAGAGATGGCTGACAGAAGTTCCCTTGGACAGCCTTGGCGAGAGACCAGAATGCACGTGTTCCCGAAGGGAGGCGAACTAGTTTCTCGCCAATTCTGCCGATGTGCTCTGACTTTGCCTTGGCAATGACACTTTTGAAGGACCTGGAGGCGGAATTGTACTTCTTTTTAAGAGCGCTGGTGTTTACATCCCGGGACGTTGATGCGTCAGCCCAGGCCTGGTAGCACTCCTGCTTATAGCGTGATGCTAGTTTACAGGAGCGACCAAACCATGGTTGGAATCTGCCTCCGATGGGCACCACAGAGGATGGAATAAAATGTTCCATACCCTGAAGTACCACATCAGCAACAGAATCGGCAACAACGCTGGGATCTTCCGGCGAGAAGCAAACCCGCCCCCAAGGGTAGGATGCAAAAAAAGTCCGCATCCCGTCCCAATCGGCTGACCTATAGTGCCAAACACGGCGGCAAGCTGCAGATCGCAACTGCGATGGGAGCGTGAGTGGCACCGTACTCCGGATCAGACAATGGTCCGAAGAGCCCAGAGGGGCATCGACTGAGACCTGATATCCGTCCGGATGAGAGGTCAGCAGAAGGTCCAACAGGGAAGGTACATGGTCTTCCACATCTGGGATCCGCGTAGGCGAAGTAACCAGTTGTGTTAGACCATATGCCAAAGCAAAGTCATAGACAGATCTACCCGCATGATTGGTTAAACGAGAACCAAGCCATTCAGCGTGGTGGGCGTTAAAATCACCGAGTATCATGATCTCTGCGGATGGGACCTGTTGTAGCACGGAGTCTGCAGCCATTTGGACGTGGTTAATGAGTCGGTCTGTGTCGGCATTACCGCTATGGGACCTATAGAGGCACCCTTAGACGCGAGGATGGTCGTCGCTGTCTACGCGCAGCCACAGGATGGACAGGTCCGTACCTTCAAGACTGCCGAAGCGTCGAAAACAGATGTCCTCCCTGACGTATACGCAAACTCCAGCCCGGGGCACAAAGGAGTGTTCAAATTTGTACCCCGGGTAAGAGAGATATGAAGTATCAGCCGGAGAGGACACCTGAGTCTCGGTTAAAAAGAGCAAGGCCGGCTTCGCCGTCTCTAGATGGTAATGGACAGCGTTAAGGTTGGAATGAAGTCCCCTGATGTTGCAAAAATTCACGGATAGCGTGACAGGGGTCGCCTTGGTCTTATTGCTCCGCTTGCCCCGAGCAGTATTAGTCGCGAGCGGAATTTTGCCCCCCCCCCCCCCCCAGAATACGCGGGGCAGCCTGAGCACCCACGCCCAGGAGTGGAGTGGTTTGGTCGTGGATGCTCAGCGAGGGATTCTCCAGGGGTGCTGGTACCCTCCTGGGGTAGTCTTCTGTTCAATTCCACTACCATGTTGATGGGAGGGGGGGGGGGGGAATTGGGCCTCCGGCCACCTGCACTCACCAAGCGGAACGCAGAGGTAAACCTCTACTTCACGCCGGTATTCTGTGAGGTCGTGGTACCACCCCGGTTCGAGCTGGCCCATCCGTGCGACAGCAAAAGCTGCCGCTTAGCTCTACCAAAAGTAGTAAAGCAACTACAATCCCATCGGTAAGTGGTTATGTAGCCTGTATATACATTACGTATATGTAGTGGTAATGGTGAATTGCACTGACTTAACAAAAACCTATTCACTCTTGCCTTGTAGGTAAATATTATTTGCGACCTATTTGTGTGTGTGTGTGTGTGTATGTGTGTGTGTGTGTGTGTGTGTGTGCGTATGTGCGCGCGCGCGTGTGTGTGTGTGTGTGTGTGTGTCTGTGTGCGCATGTGTGTGTGTGTGTGTGTGTGTGTGTGTGTGTGTGTGTGTGTGTGTTGTGTGTGTGTGTGTGTGTGTGTGTGAAGAAAAGCGTATGAGAATACGTGAAGAGGAATAAAAGTTGAGTTCTATATATACGAGGTTGCCACTCGAGAACCTTCCTATTTTTATCTGTTTTTCAAGTTATATAGCAATCCCATTGCCATTTCACTGTAATATTCCGTTGGGCTATGTCAGTTACTCTAGTTCTACTGCAAATATCTTCATTTCTAACTTTATCACGTAGAGAATCCCCTCTCCAATTTAAAATTTTTACATTTTTTAGATGATAGTTTGTCTAACATTAAAAAAAACCAAAACCCAAGAATGTCTTTATATAGTTATTTATACTTAGGGAAGCACCATTTTTTTTATTTATTTAAATTATTTGATTTAATTTGATAACAGTGTACCTAAATGTAAGTATCTGTATCTATATTTCCCTCCCCAATAATATTTTACAAAGTCATACTCATAAAAACAGCGTTTTATTGTAATACATAATTATAAAATTCAGTATCAACTAATTAATAAAAATATGCAACAATAAAATTACATAGGTATTAAAAACTATCGAAATCTAAGTAACGAGAGCATGTTGGTCGTTCCACATCTAAATTATATAAAAATGCTTTTTTCAATTTCACTAATCAACGTCGCCGCGAAAATTTCTTCTTCTTTGGGCACTTTAAAAATTAATTTATTTAGCAAATAATATTTACAGTTACCAGTGTACAGATATTAACTAAATTAAGTATTTCTAGTCATAAAAATATTTATAATTGAGTATAAACTTTTAAAAAACTAATATATATTTGAACGAAGTTGCTCCAACACCGACGCGCGGTCCAACCTCAATGAAGTCCGAAAACGGACTTTGACAGGCTGACAGGGCGACGGAGCATGCGCGCTCGCGTAAATATATTCAATTTCAGGGAAAAATGATATATTCTCTTATAAAACGGGGAATAAAAATAAAACTCTCAATTAAAAATATTGATATTTTTAAGAGCTTTTTTTTTAGTGTAAGAACTATTTAAAAAGCTTGTGCCGTTTTGGAGAAATTTTGCAAAATATGACAAAGATAGGTACTTTTTGGGGATTTTTTTTCTAATAAGGGGTTGACAAAAATACAATTTTGTTCAATTAAAAACATTTACCAAATCCTCTTCTGTTACCCTGTATTTTTTCTTTGTGGATTAAATGAACAGTTATTGAGATTTTTTTACTTAAATATCCAAGATTTAGGCATTTCAACCACTGTTAAGGCCTTAATACGAGCAAACACAATTTTCTGAATTATCTGTTTTTTTTGCATATAAGGTAACGAAACCAGTTGTCCACAGTGATCTGAACTAAGTTTTTGAATTATTGATTTGTTGATTGGTACAACACCTGTAAAAATATTATCAATACAAGTTGCACTACACCCTGCAATACGTGTAGTTTCAATGAATAAATTATCAAGATTATAGAATTCGAACAATGAGCAAAATTTAATACTGATGGAAGAAATTTATAGGAAAATGATATTAAAGTTTCCACACACTACAAGAGATTTATTCTGTTTATTAAGCTTAACTTAAACTTCTTCCATAACTTTTTCAAAGGTATCATAACTTGAACATGGGGGTCTGTAAACACTGACAACAATAAGGTTCTCAAGCTCAACATGTGTCATTTCTACAGTACGCTCAACAGAGAGGCTCACAATGTCTTTACGCTCTTTACATGATAAGGATTTTTCAGCTAATATTAAGGAGCCACCACGTAATTTAGTATATCTATTAAACGAACTGACCACCTGGTGATTACTGAAATTAAATATGGAGTTCTTATCTTTCAACCGATATTTAGTAATACATAAAATATTAATAAGGTTACTTTTTGAAAATATTTCAATTTCTAATTTTTTGCCTAACATACCTTGTATATTTTGATGCACCAGGTTAATACAGTTTTTATTATTGCTAGTTGTATTCTAAGGTATTTAAATTATCTTTGCTAGAGATTACTTCTATTGTCTTATTATCCAATTTAAATTTCTTGGAAATTATTCTAAATCATTTGTAAATTATTTTGCTGCTCAATAAAAGCAGGTGTCAAGGTAGCCAAAAATTTGTCTGGGTTAAAGAATAAATAATATAACATTGCGTATTTGCTAACAGTCTCAAACTAAACTTTGATAGGTAATACCTATCTCTTGTCAAAAACTTCTTAATTAAATTATTAATATCAACCAAATGAAATTTATCATTATTATTCTTACAATTTAATGTCAAATTAAGGTTATTGTTACATTCCAAATTATGCATCATTAAATTTAAATTATATCTATGTTTACTTTCCTGTGGACACCCTTCTATGTAAGTCAATGTAAACAAGATAATTTTAACCACATTTATGTTATTGAAATATTTAATATATTTTAATAATTCATTCTTGTTCATATTGGCTCTTCTCCCAAGAAAAATTATTAATATACTATAAGGGTTAAATTTACTAGAAAAAAATTTACTCGTAATATCACCGAATGATGCTCCAGGCATGCAGTAATTAGTTATCTGTTGCCTTTTTAAGCAGTAATTCAATGACATACCCAAGTTTCTCAATGATATACCTATGTCATCACTATTTATTTTATTTTTTATTTATTTTATTAGGTTCTCACAATAATGAGTACACTGTTACATACATATGGAATGAAATCACAATTTTTAAAACTAAATGTCCCATTACTTATAGGAGGGCACCACATGCATAAAAAAGAGACTTTACGTTGATTTAACAACAGTACATAGGTACAATTTAACTCTAATAAAATTTTAATTAAAATTAATAATGAAGAAACGTCCATTAGAATATAGCCTTAATCGCAGATAACTACTTTTTTGATGCCAGCCATCGAGGTTGAGAAAAGATCTATTCTGCTTTGGTATTCTTTATATAATGCAAACATTCTCGTTAAGGAACAATGTGATCTTAAATTAGTTCGACATTGAGATGCAACAAATAATTTGCTATTACAGGATCTAGGCAATCGATGCGGTACATTAAAATTTATCTATACACAATTACATTATTTTTTCATTGCATGAATTACTTTTTAAATTTATCTGCTTTGTTATGGTACTATCATAGAGTGTAGGTAAAGAAAATGAAGTATTACTACTTGTCATATTACTAACACACACTGTCCCTAAATAATCTGGCATTGAGCGCTGATATTCATTTTCATAATTTAATAAGGAGTTAAAACGTTCCTCGTCTGGGGGCACGGCAGTGCCCCCGCCAAGTCGAGCAAAAAAGCGGCACGGCCGTACCATCCTTTTCTCGAAGCAGTTCAAGCCATTTCCGAAACCCTATAACTTCGTTATGTATAAAACTAGAAGCGTGAATTTTTGCTAACCAAGGAGGCATTGCATAAACTCAGTATATTTCAAATTTTATTAAATTTGAACCAGTAGTTTAAGAATTATAACTAGTCAAAGTTTCTTAATTTTGTCACTCACTGACTGACCGATCATCAAAACTCTGAGGCACTTATAGCAGACATAGAAACTTCAAATTCGGAATACAATTTTCGTTTAATATGTTAATCAAGGAAAAATTAAAATATTTTACAATTTCAGTCCAGTTTTCGAGATACACCAACTGCATAAATAACTTTGTAATCCCATATAAACATATAGTATTACAAAGTTACATTTGCAGTGAATGCATCAGTGTACCTAAACATATATATATAACGGAATAATAGGTGTAAATAGCTACCTAGATATAGCTATCTACAAAAAGAAATGAGATGCCATCAAAAACATTACTTGTAAAAAAAGCCAAGTCTCGCAACTCAGTTCTTCTACCGTAAAAAGTTGTGAGATCCATGTAATACCAAGTCGGTTAATTTATTCAGTCCATAGATTGATACATAGATTAACTTGGCAATCGCACTAAACAATCAAATTTAATATAATCTGTATTACTTGTGAGATACATTGTGTTTTCATGCGATTGCCAAGTTAATTTATGTATCAATCTATGGACTGAATAAATTAACCGACTTGGTATTACATGGATCTCACAACTTTTTACGGTAGAAGAACTGAGTTGCGAGACTTGGCTTTTTTTACAAGTTATGTTTTTGATGGCATTATATTTACATGACTTTACTAGATTATTCATGGCAAGTATATGTTCTTTTATCTCATTCCCTGCTGTTTTATATTTATTTGACATAATTTGTTATGAGGCCCCTTTTACTGGAAATGAGGCATTCCATCTTAGTCCTCACGGGTGACAACGCATCTGCATTTTGATTCGCAAACGAGGATAGATGTAGATGTCTATGGGCCGCAGCAACCACTTACCATCAGGTGGACTGTGTGCACGTTTGTCACCCATATCCTTTAAAAAAAAGAGGTTTGAAGTGATAAAATTTCTGAATTAAAACACTTATTTCAGTCTCATAACAATTTTTCATATTTTCCACCTCAATTGAATGTAATTAAATTTTACTAATTAACTATTGCTTTTCCTTACAAACATTAGTATAATTTTAGATATTCAACAAATATTTTAACAAATTTTTGCACTTTCCTAATATATTTATTGATTTTTACATATTTTCTTAATTTCCTTCTGCTGCTTGTAATCCATTCTGCTGTTCTTGATGAATCATCAGTCAAATCTATTGTTGTGGAGGGTTGCAATATTTCATGAGATTGACATTCTACGAGCTCATCGAATAGAGTCAACAGTTGATTAACTAGGCTTAATTAGGCTACCTAATTTTGGGGGCGTGCCCCTAAGTAGTGTTAACCCAATGCCCCACTAATTCCTGGTCCGCCCCTGAGTTCGATCCCCGCTAATATCAATGGTTAATCGTAATTTTAAGTTCTGATTTGCCGTGTATTCGGTTAAAGTAAAACACATACGAAGAAACCTGCATATATAAGAAATTAAGAAAATCTAATTTATACATTCTTCAACAGATTTAACAGCATACAGGCAACTGAACAGACAGATCTCCAAATGCATGCGGCGAGACTTACGCAACTTCAATACAGCTCGTATTGAAGAAGCGATCAATCGGAAAAAAGGCTCCAAAGTCTTTGCCAGAGATCTTTCTGCCAGAAAGAGCCAACTGCCAAAGCTGAAGACCGAATGTGTCAGCATCGTTTCCGGGCACCTGAGATTTTGAGTGAGATTGAGAGGTTCTATGGGCAGCTGTACACGTCATCGTTGATGCCACACGCAAGTGTGAGTAACGATCCAAGAGCTAGTCTTATTCGACACTATTCCGAAGATATCCCGGACGTCAGTCTGAGCGAGATTAGAATGGCTCTCCAGCACCTTAAAAACGGCAAGGCCCCAGGCGAGGATGGAATTACAGCGGAGCTTCTGAAAGCGGTTGGAAGACCGGTACTTGAAGTCCTTCAGATGCTCTTTAATTCCGTCCTCCATGGTGGCATTACACCGGAGGCGTGGAGCAGAAGTGCGGTGGTCTTGTTCTTCTAGAAAGGTGACAACGCTCTCTTGAAGAACTACAGACCGATTCCCCTTCTGAGCCGCGTCTACGTGCTGTTTTCGAGAGTCATTACGAATCGTCTCGCGCGCAGACTTGACGACTTCCAGCCTCCCGAACAAGCCGGTTTCCGAAAGGGCTTTAGCACCATAGACCACATACATACCCTACGGCAAATTGTACTGAATTCCGAAGAGTACAATTTGCCACTATGTCTGGCGTATGTGGACTATGAGAAAGCCTTTGATTCCGTCGAAATTTGGACGGTGCTGCAGTCCCTTCAGCGGTGCCAAGTTGACTGTCGGTATATTGAAGTGCTGAAGTGTTTGTACAATAGAGCTACGATGGCTATCCGAGTACAGAACCAGAGTACGAAACCTATCCAATTGCAGAGAGGTGTAAGACAGGGTGACGTTATATCCCCGAAACTCTTCACCGCTGCATTGGAAGACGTTTTCAAGCTTCTGGACTGGAAAGGATACGGAATTAACATCAATGGCGAGTACATCACTCACCTTCGATTTGCCGACGATATAGTCCTCATGACAGAATCGCTGGAGGAACTAAGCACTATGCTCAATGACCTCAATAGTGTCTCCCAACGGATAGGTCTTAAGATGAACATGGACAAAACAAAGATTATGTTTAATGTCCATGTCACACCTATGCCGGTAGTTGTTGGGAGCACTAAACTCGAAGTTGTTGACGAGTATGTTTACCTGGGACAAATATTCCGACTAGGTAAGTCCAACTTCGACCGAGAGGTCAATCGACGGATTCAACTCGGCTGGGCAGCGTTCGGGAAGCTACGACACATCTTCTCGTCAGAAATACCTCAAAACCTTAAAACAAAATTGTACAACCAGTGCGCGTTGCCAGTGATGACTTACGGAACTGAGACGTGGTCCTTCACTGCTGGCCGTATGAGGAAGCTCAAGGTCGCTCAGCGAGCTATGGAGAGGGCTATGCTCGGAGTTTCTCTGCGTAATAAACTTAGGAATGAGGATATCCGCAGTAGAACCAGAGTAACCGACATAGCCCAACGGATTAGTAAGCTGAAGTGGCAGTGGGCCGGCCATATAGCTCGAAGAACCGACAACCGATGGGGAAGAAAGGTTCTCGAGTGGCAGCCTCGTACCGGTAGGCGAAGTGTAGGGCGTCCCACCACAAGATGGAGTGACGACCTGGTAAGACATGTAGGAAGTCGATGGATGCAGGTGGCTCAGGACCGTGCTTTGTGGCATTCCTGGGGGGGGGGGGGGGCTATGTTCAGCAGTGGACTTGTGAAGGGCTGTAATGATGATGAATATATATTATAAAGTCCGCCAATTGGGGCAGCGTGACGGACATTTGCTTATCCTCAAACCCTTTCAGAAATAAGAGACCTGGACCCAGCAGTGTGACGTATATAAATATCATTACCGGTGACAATATCTATGTCTACCACGTTCTTTTAAGAAACATCTCATTCGAGCAGAATACCATTATAAAGATATTGAGAATATTCCGAGCGTTTACTGGTAAAACGAGTTATCTGTTAGTTTTGCCAAACAACAATTTGCCATAGCATTGTTTAATGATAAGTTGATTATTAAGGAAGAGCTATTTGAAAGAGAAAAGAAGCCGTTGTAAAAATAACATTTGAAGAAAATTTTAAAAAGTACAAAAGGTCGAGCAGTTAACTAGTTTTACCTAACCATTCTAAAATTCTGTTTTTCTCGTGTTCAAATGTCTTTTTTGAATAATCTCTTACACTGCACAATCTGAGGAAAATGTTTATATAATTATCAACTATTATTTACTAACAGAATATAAAAAAATAAAAACTGCTGCATTGGAAGACATTTTCAAGCTACTGGCCTAGAAAGGTAACGATATTAACATCAATGGCGAGTACATCACTCACCTTCGGTTTCCCAACAATATTGTCCTTATTGCAGAATTGCTGGAGGACCTAAGCACTATACTCAATTATCTCAATAGTGTCTCCGAACGTGTAGGTCTTAAAATGAACACGGACAAAACAAAAATCATGTGTAATATCCAAGTCATACCTATGCTTTTAGTTGTTGGGAGCACTAAACTCGAAGTTGTTGACGAGTATGTTTAGTAGACAAATAGTCCGAAAAGTTCAACTTTGACCGAAAACTCAATCGACGGATTCGTGGTTCTGTATCGTGCTTTGTGACATTCCTTGAGAGAGGCATATGTTCAGCAGTGGACTTGCGAAGGGCTGTAATGATGATGAATACTGCGTTATTTAAATTAATGCTTATTATAATGGATGAACAGTGGACTGTATATTTATTTGTGACTGATTACTTAACGACTGATCTGAGGTTAGCTATACTAGGGGACTGCTTGAAGAAAAGATGGTACTTTTTAATATACTGTATTAACTATTTACAACAATTCGGCACTGACTAACTATAACTATGTCTAATACTATGTACAGAGGGAGGTCTTGATTTGGAGTCTTGAGTCTTCTTCAGGTTTCTTCCTTAGTGCCGCTCCGAAGTGAAATGAACAGCTCACAGACCGAGACGCCCTTCTTATATCTCGCAAGAAGGTGCCTCAGTCTGTGAGTAGTGCCGTGCGACGACAAATGGAGCCACACGCGCGCTGATTGGACGCCGACATCGCTGGTCGGCGCCGGTGTGCGGGGTGCGCGGGGGGTAGCGGGGTACGAAGGGGCGACGGGGCGGCGGGTCTCTAGCTGTCCTCAACATCCTCCCCCCGGCGTAGCTCGCGAGCCTCATCTTCTTTTGGGAGGACGGCGATCTTCCTGACCGGCCGCCGCAGCAATCCGCCCCTGGTCCGCATCTCCACGTTGCGCACCACGCCGTCTGGTCCGGGAAATGTCCGCGTTATAATTCCACGCGGCCACACGTTCCTTGGAAGGCTTCCGTCTGCCACCACGACGAGGTCCCCCTCTTGTAGTTGTCGCTGCTGCACATCCCGTGAGTCCCCGCGCGCAACCAGCGTCGGCAGGTACTCCTTCATCCAGCGCTTCCAGTACTCGTCGGCAAGTCCTTGCGCCGCTCTCCACGCCCGACGATCATTAGGCGTGCACGGCGCGGTTACTGGAAGGCTCGATGGTCCCAGCAGCAGGAAGTGGTTGGGTGTCAGCGCTTCTTCCTCGTCGATGTCGACCGGTACGTGTGTCAACGGTCGTGAGTTCACTGTATTCTCGGCTTCGGTGAGGAGCGTCACCAACGTCTCCTCCCGCGGGCTCTTCTGGTGTAGAGTGGCTTCGAGCGCGGTCTTCACTGAGCGCACGAGACGCTCCCATGCGCCTCCCTGGTTCGGCGCGCCCGGCGCGATGAACTTCCAGTCTGTCCGCCGAGTCAACGCGTAGTCCTTCAGCAGGGGTGCCCACTCCTCCATTGCCCGTCGTAGCTCGGTGTCCGCCCCATGGAAATTCGTTCCGTTGTCAGAGTAGATGACCCGTGGCCACCCACGCCTAGCCGCCATGCGCCGCAATGCCGATATCGCCGAGTCCGTCGTTAGGGAATAAACTATCTCTAGATGTACCGCGCGCGTCGTCAAACAAGTGAATAACGCTATCCACCGTTTTTCATGCCTACGTCCTATTGTTACCGTTATAGGCCCGAAATAGTCGATTCCGGTGTAGGTGAATGGTCGCGCGAATGCCCCTAACCGTTCAGGTGGTAGATCTCCGATAACCGCCGGCCGTGGTGTCGCCTTGCGTACCCTGCACTGCAGACATCTCCGCTCCACTTCTCTTACGGTTGGTCGTAGTCGAAGTATGTGATATCTCGTGCGTAGGTCGTTCACTACCCGTTCCCTGTTGGCGTGGCTTGCTTCCTTATGCGCCTTCTCCACAAGCAGCTTCACAAACTGGTGGCGTCCGTTCAGGATGGTGGGCCTCTTCATTTGGCTGTCCACATCGGCTGCGTCAATCCGTCCTCTAGCTCGCAGTATGCCATCTTCGAATATGGGGTCGAGCTTCCTCAACGCGCTGCCGGTTGCCAAGTTCTTTCCTTTCTGCAGTCGACTGATGTCTTCAGCAAAACTGTCTTGTTGACTTCGCTCTATCCACATCCGTTCTGCTTTCTGGATGTGGTCCAATGTTAGTCCGTGCGCCTTTCCTCTCATGGCATCGACGAACTGTAATATGCGAGCGGTGGCCCTGACCAATCTCTCATAAGAAGAGAACCTCTTGATGTCTGGCAGGTGTGGAGCGTCCCTGGTGTCGCTCTGGTGCGCCACGACTTCCTCCAGCTCGTCATCTTCATCCCCTGCCTTCTCTTCCCGACGTCGAGGCCATCGATCTTCATCTTCATACAGGAATGGTGGTCCCGTAAACCATTTGTCGCTCCCTTCCTTGTACGTATAATTAACGCGCGTTGCCTGATCCGCGATGTTGTCTGCGGTCGGTATCCACCTCCATTGCTCGGGTGACGTCTTCTCCGATATCTCCCCTAATCTATGTGCTACGTATGGGGTGTAACGCGCCGTATCGTTCTGAATCCAATGGAGCGCCGTAGTGGAGTCTGTCCAATAAACTACCCTATCGGCTACCACTCTGTGCTCGCCTTGCACGAATTCCGCGAGTCGCGCGCCTATTAGATTCGCCTGTAACTCTAACCGCGGAATGCTTTGCGCCTTTATCGGGGCGACTTTCGCCTTGGCCGCCACTAATCGTACCTTAACCGTTCCGTCGCGGTATCGTAATCGCCAATACGCCACGGATGCGTACGCACGTTCGCTTGCGTCGTTAAATACGTGAAGCTGACGCTCTACCACTCCCCCCGTAGGAGCATAGCACCTAGGCAGCCGCAGTCGTGATACTTCCTCGACGACTCGCAGCCACCTCTGGAATTCCTCAGCTGCCTCCTCGGGTAGTTCGTCGTCCCATCCGACCTTCTTCATCCGCCACAGGTCTTGCAGCAGGATCTTAGCGGTGATGGTGAGGTAGCTCAGCAGTCCCAGCGGGTCGAAGACCGACATGACTGCACTTAACGCCTCTCTTTTGGTCGGTGGCCTCTGCAGCGTCTTCACTTCGTTCGGTACCCTGTTCATGGATGTGTTGAACGTTAAGGCATCTTCATCGGCCATCCATAATAGCCCTAGGGTTCTGCCTGGGCTGTCTTGTCTCAAGCCTACCTCCTTAGGCTTGCTCGCTAGTAATTCCTCCGGCTTGTCTTCTAGTAGGGCTGCGTGGTTCGAATTCCAGCCTGCTAAGGTGAAGCCGGCCTGCTGGTGTACTTCCATAACCTGCCTCGCAGTGTTTACCGCTTCCTCTACCGTAGCATAACTGTCTAGGTAGTCATCCATGTAGTGACTACGTACGATAGCGTTAAGTGCCAACGGATGTGTCTCTGCGTGTGCGCGCGCGTTATGATCCCTAACACTATGTGCGAGAAACGGCGAGCTCCTCGCACCGAAAATCATTGAAGTCATAACGTATTCCCGCGGTGGGCTGGATCGCTCGTTGCCTCGCCACAGAAACAATTGCGCGGGTTGGTCGCGACGGTCTATCTTTACGCGTAAAAACATTTCCCTAATATCCGCGGACACGGCTATTTCGTTCTCCCTAAATCTAAATAGTATGCCCGGTAGGTTCCGTAACAAGTCGGGGCCGTCAAGTAAATAATCGTTCAAACATTTACCGGACGCACGCGCTGCCGCGTCGAAAACCACTCTTGTCTTCCCAGGCTTGTTCGGATTCTGTACTGCGAAGTGGGGCAGGTACCAGCTCTTGGGGTCCTCTCTCTCTGTCCCTTCAGCTTCCCTTGCGTATCCTTTCGCCAGGAGGTTGTCCATTTGTGCTGTATAGGCGTCTCGAAACTCCGGCGATTTGTCCATCTTCTTCTCGATCGTCCGCAGTCTTCGAGCAGCCATCTCGTAGCTGGGAGGCATCCGCACGTCGTCGTCCTTCCATGGCAGTCCCACCTGGTATTGCTCGCCGACCTTCTTGACGGTGCGCCGGAATATCTCGACAGCGCGCTCCTCTTCCCGTCGCGGCCTACTCTTTAGCGAGATACCGATGGAATCGATCTCGTACTGCCGTTTAAGGAGTTCCGTTAACTCCTCGTCCTGACTGGCGAACGTTCGAATGTCCCTATCTAACCGTCCGCTACTGCTTACGACGTGTAATACGGTTTCACCGTCCTCCCTACACGTGAATCGCGGCACGGTTCCCTGTATCACCCATCCCAATAACGTTCGTGCAGCTATAGGCTGCCTTCGACGTCCTATCCTTAAATTACGGGTGATTATTAAATGCCAGTTGTCGGCGCCTAGTAATAATCTCGGTTTGGCGTCCTCGTAGCAAACCGAGCTCGGTAGGTTGCGTAAGTGTTTCAACCGTAAACACTCTTTATTTACCGACTGCGAACCTATCTGTAAATTTGTTACCGTACGCGCATTTATTCTGTACATTTCGCTGCGCGATTTTCCACGTATGCCTACGTTAACTAGCCTGCTATCGGCCTCGCGCTGACTATTGCTTACTCCTCTAATATTCAGCGGCTTTACCGGTCCTTCCGCTCCTAACTCGCGCGCTAAGTCGTCGTCGATCAACGAAATGGTTGAGCCTTCGTCAAGCAACGCATACGTATCTATTTCCTTACCGCGTGGTCCACGTAACGTAATGGGACACACTTTCAATAATACGGACGCATTACTAGTGACGTTAGACGCGACGAGCACGGTCTCATCCGGTTTTGCCGATGTCTCGGGTGCGCGGGTCTTGCGGGTGTGAAGGAGGGCATGGTGGGGGGCGTTGCAGCCGTCGACGCCGCATTTCTTCGCTCTACATTTGAACCGTCGGTGTTTACTACTTAAACACAGAAAACATACCCCACCTTCCTTTACCCAATTCCACCGGTCGTCCACACCCATTTGCGCTAACTTTCTACACTTAGCGATCACGTGTTCACCTCCGCAACACATACAAGAGGCACTACTGGTGTCCTCCTGTGCGGTGAACGTTTTTACGTCGCGAGTCCTATTCTCTACGCGGCGTGTCACTATCCTTTTCGACGGCGGGGCCTCTCGTCTTACGGGCGATTCCTTAGTCGGCTCTACGGACGTATAGGCATGACTCAACGCACGATCAGCCTCTCTCATCATGAACCTGGACAGTGTAACGATGTCCGGTTCGTCTGCACTTCCGTAGTGCTCCGCATAATCACACCAACGCGACCGTAAGTGAGGGCTTAACTTACTCGTTACTTCCCTAGTAAGCATTGGATTTTGCAGATATCCCTTGCCGTCAACGTTTTGCAAAATGCACACGATATTTTGCAACTTTATTGCGAACGCATTTAATTCCTGTGCGGTTTGACCCGGGCGCGGAAGGCGTTTCAATTCTTCTAACGCTCGATCGATAATTACTTCCGGGCGGCCGAAACACTGCTCTAATGTTCGCATAATATCTGCTGGATCCTTCGCGGTAAACAGCAGTGCCGATACTACCTCCCTAGCTTCACCGCGTAGACAGTTTCTTAACCTTGCCATATTTTCCGTATCTGTGAATCCATATAGACGCGTGGATTCTTTCATCGCGGCTTTGAACGCTAACCATTCCGCGGCCGAACCGTTAAAAATAGGCAAGTCCTGCGTCTGCTTCGCGGCAGCGGGCCTAACTCTGACCATATTCTCCAGAGCTTCCGCTAGTCGCTCTATACCCCTATCTTTCCCTCGCGGAGTAAGCGACCTATCTCTATCCCTATCTCTCTCTAGCCTACGTTGTGGCGCTGGCGTCCTATGCGCACCTACATCCCTATACGGCGACGATAATCTACGATCCGTGCGGCGATGTGGCGATGGCGATCTACGTACACCTACATCCCTATGCGGCGACGGCGATCTACGATCCGCGTGGCGATGTGGCGATCTATGTGTAGGCGATAGAGTGCGGCGTTGGACGCGCGACGGCGACGTAACCCGTACACGACGATCCACCTGGTTCATTCCTACGGCGACTCCATCTTCCCTCTGTACCGAATCTATGCGGCGCGGTTGAACGTTATTCGCTTCCGTCCTCCCCTGGGCATCTTCACTGTGGTCGTAACCGGTTACCCTGTTCGGTAGGGTCTGCTCTAACTCGATGCGGGGCGCGGGCTGAGAGGGGCGGGAGGGCGACTCCCCCCGCACAGTCTCTACGTTTTCTAACCACCTATCAACGCGTACCCTATTTTCAACTAACTCGTCTTCGTTGACACTTTCCCTATCTGTTTCTTCTTGCAGTTGCGCGACGTCCCTAGCGTACTTCTTCCTAATAAGATCTTCTTCCAACTGCAATTGCTTCCTCCTAATTGCAGCTAGTTCCTCCGCGGCGTTATACTCTATTTGCTTTAATTTAGCTATCGCACTAGCCGTCGACCGGGCTGAACGAACGGAGCGAACCGACGGGGCGCGGGGTGCGGGCCTATGTACGTCTGTTACAGGCGCGACGGTACGTACTAACGAACTAATCTCTGTAGACGGAAGATCTTCAATAATCGCGGCGAGTGTCTCTGTACGCGGCGCGGAAGTGCTAACCTCTCCCAAACGATCGGTCGTGGACACGGACATAGCGGGGCGCGGCGGCGGGGGCGCGGGCGCGGGCGTAGATGCGGGCGCGGGCGGGGCCTGGAGCGCGGGCGCGGCGGAGGGCGCTTGTGCCATTGCGAGATAATCGGACGGGGACGCGGGTGCTTCTTCGAATATGCGCATTCCTACCGGCATGTCATCATCGTTCCGTGTCTTCTGGCTTCGTGTCTTCCTCATGGTCCCACGTTGCGACCTCCGGTCGTCTTCAAAAAGACGTACGTACAGTCTTTAAAAAGACACACGTATGGATGTCGTTCCCGCCACAAGGGCGTTACCAGATGGTCACAGTTTGGCACCGTTAGGGAGTGACCACTGGCCGCGTAAACGCGGTTAAGAAACAAGAAATTGTCTGGAAACAGACAATAGACGTATGTGACGTAATCGTGACAAGAAACAGGGAAGAAATTAGTACCGACGATCTTCTCTCTTCGTCGACGAACTTCTTTCTTCCTTGAAGATCTTCTATAATGATCTTCTCTCTTCTATAATTATGTTCTTTCTTCTATAATTATGTTCTTTCTTGTTTCTTCTTACTTCTTGCTTCTTTCTTCTGGCTTGAATCCGGCGGCGATGGACCAAGAATATAATGGATGAACAGTGGACTGTATATTTATTTGTGACTGATTACTTAACGACTGATCTGAGGTTAGCTATACTAGGGGACTGCTTGAAGAAAAGATGGTACTTTTTAATATACTGTATTAACTATTTACAACAATTCGGCACTGACTAACTATAACTATGTCTAATACTATGTACAGAGGGAGGTCTTGATTTGGAGTCTTGAGTCTTCTTCAGGTTTCTTCCTTAGTGCCGCTCCGAAGTGAAATGAACAGCTCACAGACCGAGACGCCCTTCTTATATCTCGCAAGAAGGTGCCTCAGTCTGTGAGTAGTGCCGTGCGACGACAAATGGAGCCACACGCGCGCTGATTGGACGCCGACATCGCTGGTCGGCGCCGGTGTGCGGGGTGCGCGGGGGGTAGCGGGGTACGAAGGGGCGACGGGGCGGCGGGTCTCTAGCTGTCCTCAACACTTATAAATTAAAAGAAGTTGTAGCTTTATAATGTGGTACAAAACTAAGCTATTATATTAACCCATCAGGTTTAAATACCTAAATAAAAATATTAATTAATTGAGTTTTTGAAATTGAAAATTTTTCAAGAAATTAAAAATAATATATATATATATATATATATATATATATATATATATATATATATATATATATATATATATATATATATTAATATGCAAATCCTTAAAGTAAAACGTTTTTTTAATATATAGTTCTTGTTCGGTATAAGGAAAAAGTGGAAAAGATTTGGATATACTTTATTAAATAATTCGCTGGAGTGTAATTACGTTACAAAAGTACATAACAACAAATTTACGCAATTCTTCTCGCCCTAACATAATGGCTAATAACGCAAACTTTATGGTTTAACCATATATAACTGATATTATAATTACTGTCCATATTTCGAAGTGTGACCCGTAGATACGTACACATTGGCAGCTATAGATTTTGATGAGATTAATCTATACATATAAATAAAATTGAAGTTTCTGTCTGTATAATTGCAATATCTGGTTACTATTAAACTCAGGGCATTAATTGAATAATACAGAGACATAAATAACCGTTTTTAAAATTTAAGTCTGGCTGTCTCTCCGAGCTTCTCTCTTTGGAATAGCTAAACCGATTGTGATGTAACTTTCCGAACAGATAGAGAACAATTCCAGAGGTGGGGTTGCAAGTAGTTAATAAAATTAAACTTATAATGGAAAGTGAAAGCCAACTTCTAAAAACTAAAAGAAAAAGAAATCTACATAATAGCTTCTAAATTCGGCGTTAGAATAATAATGAAAACTCCGACTTCAAAAAAATTTACGTGATAATTATTTTATCCTTATAGATTATTTTAAGTTTAGTTTTCACTTTTTAATTAAAGTTTAATTTCACTTTATATCATAAATTTAATTTTGTGACTATTTATATTGGATAATGGAATATCAAAAGGTATAATACCCTCACAAAGAGTTATTTACCAGTAGACATAACAAACAAAACTAACAAAAATAACAACCAAAAAATAGAAACAATTCAAACACACACATCAATTTAGATATATGTTGTGTTTGCATGTTCTATGTATATATGTATAATTTTAATATATTACGTGCACTTTTTGTGAGTAAACATGTTTGGCCCCTGACAAAAATTGGCAACTAGAGACTGGCAGCGAATGCCCCATATCATTAAGTCCGCCCTGTATACCAGCTTTATGGCGTTACGTTTGGCTTTTAAATAAAAATATATACTCCTATATTATTCGTTAAAAAAAATTAAAATTTACAGGCTATATACGTAAGAGGGTGACTCTCACGTATGTTTGCTACCATATAACTATTATTCAAATATAAACGGAATGGAGAACCATTATAATTACAGGTTGTGAGCAAATTATATCTGAAAATCCAGTGATGCCAACGCATTTGTAGCCTCCTTTGTGTGAAGTTAGCTTTCGGTGTTTATGAACTGCAGTGGTCACTTATAGTTGACGACGCGTCCATAAATATATTTCAATTTATTAGTTTACCCATTTACGGGCAGTTTCTAAAGATTAATTATCAAGGAATAATTACTCTATAAGTAAGCACAAAGAAATTTCGAGTTAATAATCTAGGATCCTCGGTTCGATCCCCGGTCGGATTACTTTTTGTTGTTTTCCTAGCAAGATTTTCTTAGCAAATTTTTAGAGAAATTTTAAGACAATAATCTAGAATCCCGGGTTCGATCCCTGGTCGGATTACTTTTGTTGTTTTCTTAAAAACATTATTAGAGAAATTTTAAGATAATATTCTAGGATCCTAGGTTCGACTCCCGGTCGGAAAGATCACTTTTATATTTTTGAGATTAATTTGGAGTCGTGTATTACATAATAATTATCTGTGTAATGTTAATGCAAATTTTGTAAAAAATAAATAGTTATTTTGATGTTTAATACATGAAAATCCCCCCCCCCCCCATCAACATGGTAGTGAAATTAAATAAAAGACTACCCCAGGAGGGTACCAGCACCCCTGGAGAATCCCTCGCTGAGCATCCACGACCAAACTACTCCACTCCTGGGCGTGGGTGCTCAGGCTGCCCCGCGTATACTGGGGGGGGGGGGGGGGGGGCAAAATTCCGCTCAAGACGAAACCTGCTCGAAGCAAGCGCAGCAACAAGACAAAGGCAACCCCTGCCACGTTTACCGTGGATTTCTGCAATATCAGGGGACTTCATTCAAACCTTAACGCCGTCCACTACCATCTGGAGATAGCTAAGCCGGCCTTGCTATTTCTAACCGAGACACAGGTGTCCTCTCCGGCTGATACTTCGTATCACTCCTACCAGGAGTACAAATTAGAACAGTTTGTGCCCCGGGCTGGAGTTTGCGTGTATGTCAGAGAGGACATCTGTTTTCGACGTCTCGGCAGTCGTGAAGGTACAGACCTGTCCATCCTATGGCTGCGCGTAGACAGCGACGACCATCCTCGCATCTACGGATGCCTCTATAGGTCCCATAGCGGTAATGGCGACACAGACCGACTCATCGACCACGTCCAAATGGCTGCAGACTCCGTGCTACAACAGGTCCCATCCGCAGAGATCGTGATACTCGGTGATTTCAAAGCCCACCACGCTGAATGGCTTGGTTCTCGTTTAACCGATCATAAGGGTAGATCTGTCTATATATATATATATATATATATATATCAATGATGTCTATATATATATATGATGCTTTGGCATATGGTCTAACACAACTGGTTACTTCGTCTACGCGGATCCCGGATGTGGAAGACCATGTACCTTCCCTGTTGGACCTTCTGCTGACCTCTCATCTGGACGGATATCAGATCTCCGCCGATGGGCTCTTCGGACCATTGTCTGATCCGGAGTATGGTGCCACTTATGCTCCAATCGCAGTTGCGATCTGCAGCTTGCCACCGTGTTTGGCACTATAGGCCAGCTGATTAAGACGGCATGTGGTCTTTTTTTGCATCCTACCCTTGAGGGCGGGTTTGCTTCTCGCCGGAAGATCCCAGCGTTGCTGCCGATTCTGTTGCTGATGTGGTACTTCAGGGTATGGAACTTTTTATTCCATCCTCTGTGGTGCCCATCGAAGGCAGATCCCAGCCATGGTTTGGTCGCTCCTGCAAAGTTGCATCACGCTTTAAGCAGGAGTGCTACCGGGACTGGGCTGACGCATCAACGTCTCGAGATGTAAACACCAGCGCACTTAAAAAGAAGTATAATTCCGCCTCCAGGTCCTTCAAAAGCGTCATTGCCAAGGCAAGGTCTGAGCACATCGGCAGAATTGGCGAGAAGCTAGTTCGCCTTCCTTCGGGAACCCGTGCATTCTGGTCTCTCGCCAAGGCTGTCCAAGGGAACTTCTGTCAGCCATCTCTTCCATCTCTGCACAAAGAGGATGCCTCACTGGCCCATGCCGCAAAGGAGAAAGCCGATCTGTTGAGCTCTCTTTTTGCGTCCAACTCGACTCTAGATGACGGGGGGAACACACCGCCGACCATCACGCGATGTGAGTGCTCCATGCCGGATGTGCGATTTACACAGAGCTCGGTTCGCAAAGCACTCTTCTCCCTGGACGTCAGCAAGTCGAGTGGGCCTGATGGAGTCCCTCCCATTGTGCTGTGTTCTGGAGTTGGCACCGGTTTTAACGCGTCTTTTCCTGTACTCCTGCACCCAAGGCGTAGTCCCGAATTCATGGAAGAGAGTTTTGGTTCACCCGATCCCTAAAAAAGGCGACCGCTCAGATCCGTCTAACTACAGGCCTATCACGATCACCTCCTTGTTCTCCAAAATAATGGAAGCCATTATAAACTGCCAGCTCATGAGGTACCTTGAGGATCACCAGCTGATTAGTGACCGCCAGTACGGTTTTTGTCGGGGTTGATCAGCTGGTGATCTTCTAGTCTACTTAACTCATAGATGGGCGGAGACAGTAGAATCCAAGGGGGAAGCATAAGCCGTTAGTTTGGACGTAGCGAAGGCCTTCGATCGGTTCTGGCACAAAACGCTTATTTCGAATCTTCCTTCCTATGGGCTTCCCGAGAAAGTCTGCAAATGGATCACCAGTTTCCTTGCTGATCGGAGCATCAAGGTCGTAGTAGACGGTGCATGCTCCGATTTCAAGCCTATCAACGCTGGTGTTCCACAAGGTTGCGTGCTACCAACGCTGTTTCTCCTGCATATCAATGATATGTTGCTTACTGGTAGCATTCATTGCTATGCAGACGACAGCACTGGTGATGCCCTATATACCGGCCGTGCCAATATTTCTCGGGAAAACGTCACCGAGTACCGGGACAAACTTGTGTCTGAAGTCGAGTCTTTGCTGGACAAAGTCTCGGATTTGGGGCGACTAAATCTAGTCCAGTTTAATCCTCAGAAGACACAAGTTTGCGCGTCAATTAATTTGCTTATGACCGTGTTCCACGATGAAATTCGTGAAGGTCGACCCCTAATTGCAATCACTGCGGAAAATGCGGCTACTATTATTGAAGAAAACCAGCGCATCACTTATGTAGAGATTCGATGACATTTCACACGTGGTAGAGTCACGCTACAACTATATTATGGTTGTAGCACGAATGGGTCAGTAGAACCACGCTCTCAGAGAATATTGGTTTATTATATTGCTTAATTGTATTAATGACGTTGTGTTTCGTATAGTGTGTGTAGAAAACCGGAGATCCTTTTTACTGGAAACGAGGCATTCCATCTTAGTCCTCATGGGCGGAAACGCATCTGCATTTCTTGATTGATGATTCTTAATTGAGGGTAAATGCAGATGCCCAGGCACAGTTCTACTTATCACAGGTGGATTGTGTGCTCGTTTGTTATCCTTATTCTATAAAAAAACATTATTTATAAAAATACAACACATTTTATCTATTTTTTTTATAGAATAGGGTGACAAATGAGCACACAGTCCACTTGATGGTAAGTGGTTGCTGTGGCCCATAGACGTCTACATCTATCCTCGTTTGCGAATCAAAATGCAGATGCGTTGTCACCCATGAGTACTAAGATGGAATGCCTCTTTTCCAGCAAAAAGGGTCTCCGGTTTTTCACACTCACCATACGAATTACAGTAGTGTTAAGCTGCTATTTTACGCTGGTATTCTGTACATATACCTACATAAAATTGAAGTGCCTGTCTGCAAAATTTAAATAAATAACTTCTGTTAAGCTAAGGGTTAAGGGTTCTTTTGCATGCTATTACGGCATAACAATTTTTGTCTGTCTGTATCTCGCTCTCTCTCTCTCTCTTTCTTCCTCTCTCTCTCTAACAGACAGAGAGCATTGTGAACTATTAATGTAAATGACGAAACAAGTGCACCGATATTAATATACACCACAAATTATTTAGTCCGATTTGGCGCTTTAAGAATATGTTGAGAACTTGTTGTGTAGATATACTATCGTCATCGACTATTCGTTGGGTAAAGTTGTCGTCGTCGTCTTCCTAAAACGTCTCAATGTGTCGCATCGGCATATTGTAAAGAAGTTTATGAAATAAAATCTTATAACGGATAATTTCTTATTACTCGAAACGGGCCAAAATATAGCCGTAGGAGTCCATAACAAAAAAACGGCAAAGTGCGAGTCGGACTAGCGCACCGAGGGTTCCGAACAAATCTGCAGGTATATAAGTTTAAAATTATTAGAAATATTGTTATTATATGATTTAACTAAAAATGTATGCTTTTCGCAATTTTTCCTTTATCTGTGCTATTAAACGTTGCTTCGTACCAAATTTCAAGATTCTGAGTTCACGGGAATTACCCTGTAGGTTTTGGTTCCCTTGCGAATGTAGAAAATTTACGGCATAAACGGCTGTATCTTTTGATTGCTTTAGCTTAAAAGTTTGATTTTTTCACAGCTTTAAGGGACAGTAGAGTTGAGTATTTGATATGAATTTCAGCTTGATACCTCCACGCGTTCCTGAGAAAAACGGTCTTGACAGATAGACAGACAGACAGACGGACAACAAAGTGATCCTATAAGGGTTCCGTTTTTTCTTTTTGAGGTACAGAACCCTAAAAATCGATATAATAATGCAGTAAGAGGAATTTTAGTTATAAAATTGAAATTTCAATGTGGATTGTGACATATTTTAAAATAATATTGAAATTTAACCGGAGACATCATTCTCAACAATATCACCAACAAAGTCATATTAAGCTACTAACTTAGAGTTAAATGTAAATTTTCTTTAAACTTTTTACACTAAAAGCCCCATCCCATTAAGGTTGGATAGAAATTTGTACTTCATTCAAATATTATTACCTACTTTATTTCTAGCTAGTGACCCGCCAAGGCTTCGCCTGGATAGAATATTTTAATGTGGTGTTATTTAGATTTCAGGTAATCAAAAACCATTTATTTTATTAATTTTTCGTTTTCTCTTGAAATACCTTAATGTCTTTCGGATAAAATATTGCCTCAGACACTTCAATTTTATTTATATGTATACACACAACAACAAATCTACTTTGCGTCCCATAATTTCAAAAAGCTTCCGGGTTCTGTTATTCTCATTTATATTAACTGGCTTTAAGCTGCCAACTTGAGATTTAGTTAAATTAATGTAAATAACAAGAGAAAAGGGACATTGTCTATGGATAATATTCATTGTACCTATGTGCCCCTTATTTCTTTTAATTTTCTAAAAAAAGCTGTATTAAGCTTTTTAGTGTTTACAGTCATCACAGAATACTACTTTTACAGTAACAAATTTTTTTAATATTAGCAATAACCTATTTTTGATATGATGAGTGTGAGTTGAGTCCTTTCAAGTCCTTTTTTATATGGAGGGAAATGTCTACGCATATCCACCACGCGGGATTAGAACGGGACATGTCGGACTTCGCACCGACTAAAACCCTATGGTGTTTCACCTTTGCCTCATATTCGCAGGACCACGGGAACGCTTTCGCACATATCAACGGCAATAGCAGCGCTGGATACCCCATGGCGTCTCCTTCTCGAAATAGAACAACTCTTACCCCTTTCCCCACTTAGGTAAAGCGCACCAGCACACAAAGTCGATAAGCGGCTATAGGGTCAGGAAAAACATAAACTCTGAAGCACTAGCGTTCCAGATTCCTCCGACACTCATCTCCAACTTCACTGCATCGGTGGTTTCTGCTCACCTGATTCGCGAAGAATAGGTCGAGTGGCACATTGCCATACCAACACTCCTCTCGCTCCGTTCCTCCATATCGGCTGCGGCGAGCAAAAATCTACGCGGAGGCAAACATACTAAAAGTTAGTGTATTATGCGAAATTAAATGACACTTTGACAGTTAAATTCTCAACGTACAGGGTGGATATGGATCTCTACCGTAGTAAGACAATAGCCTGTATCGCCACGCTTGGCGGGCGTATTGGCGATTGCAGTGCCAGACCTCTCGTACCTTTGTCGTAGCTACCCATCGTCGGTCAAGATATATAAGACTGCGGTAAATGATATGATTATATCGCCATTTAACGGAAATCACGAGATCTTTCTCCCTGTGTCGTGGCATTGTAATAATATGTATACAGTGGCGATGTAATAATATCCACTAGATCATGTCGTCCCGTGGGTATTGAAAGAGGCGACAAAGGAAAAAAATCAGGAGATGGGCAGTCTTTCTAATAAAAACTAAAAAAAAATAAAAAAACAGTTAACAGTGTTTTTTTTCTGTGGCAACCCCGGTGACAAGTTGTAAAATAATTGCTCCCAACTATTTTAAAAAATTAAATATTGTAAATTAATAATATCCACCTCAATTTTGAGTTACAGTTGTTAAATACGACTTATTTGTGTTTGTGATATAAGTAAAAGTCAGAAGTACCTATTTTAATTACATACATTGTGTTTAGTGTTCCAACCAAAAGTAACAGCTGTAACGAACATCGTTTAAACGTATTGTAAGTGTAATTCTTGTTATCCCTTTAACATTTTAAGATTTACCTATTAAGTAAGTGTTGTTGTGGATTTCATTTTGAATTATTTACATGAAAATTTAATTTGAGATCTGTAAATAAGCCCATACATTTCGACATTTGCTTACTCTGCTTCTTTGGTTTTCTTTCTTTGTTTTCTTTTGCTATTTACATTTAATAGTAAAATGAATACTCGCAACGCCAAAACGCGCCAATTGGAGAACCAACTTCAAATGGCGCTTCAAGAACTTAAGGCGTCAAAGGAGCAGTGTGAGCTGTTAAATAAAGAAAGGGATGACAATGAAAAGGAAATAATAAATATAATTGCTAAAAATACTAAACTAAAAAGTGACATGGTTAAGTTGCATAAAGAATATACATTTGTTACAAAAGAAAGAGATCAACTTCAGAGAACAGTCGATGAGTTTGACCAATGCAGCAAGGAATATGAGGAATCCCTCAAATTAATTGCTGCATTGCAGTTACAGTTAAGTGAGGCTAATGAGTAGATTGTGCAATTAAAACATTACATACTCGTAGATAACATGAAAGCGTCCCAAACTCAAAGTCTGTTCAACGAGCTCATAGAATGTAAATCTTCTAAATCTAAAGCATTGCAACCCTCCACAACAACCGATTTGACTGGTGATGATTATGTCATATCAAAAACAGCAGCAAGGACTACCTGCAGTAGAAGAAAACTGAAGAAATATATAAAAATTAATAAATATATTAGAAAACTACAAAAATTAATTAAAACTTAAATTAATGTTAAAAATTATATAAATGTATGCAAAGAAAAGCTAGAACTAATTAAAAAACTTAAAATATATTCGATGGAGGTGGAAAATTTGAATCACTGTTATGAGACTGATATAGAGTGTCTAAATTCAACAATTTTATCACTTAAAAGCTCTCTACAAATTAAATCAAATAAATATGCATCGGCTCAAGATGAGATAAAAGAACACATATTGGCCATGAATGATCTGGTAAAATCATGTAAATATTATAAGGAGCGCTTTGACTCCTTAATAAAAAATCAGAGTGAGTATCAGCGCTCCATACCAGGTTCACCGGGGACAATATGTGTAAATAACAAAGTTAACAGCAAGACCTCATTATTTTCACCTACACTCTATGACAGTGCCATGACAAGGGATATAAACTTAAAAAGCAATGTAAATATTAAAAAAAAAGTTATTATGTATTGTGATGACATAGGCAAAAATTTGGGCATGATGTTAAATAACTGTGTAAAAAGACATCTGATCAGTAATTATTGCATGCCTGGAGCATCCTTTAGTCATATAATGGATAAAGTTTTAGCTAGTAAATTCTGTCCTAATAGCACATTAATAATTCTTGTTGGGAGAAGAGGCAATATAAACAAAAATCAATTATTCTATATCCAAATACTTTAAATGTACATAAAATTATCTTGTTTACATTGCCTTACATACAGGGTTGGCCGCAGGAAGATAAAATAAGATATGATTTAAATTTATTAATGAATAACTTTTCATGTAATAATAATTTAAACTTGACATTTAATTGTTACAATTATAATGATCGAATTAATTTAATAGATATAAATAATTTAATTAAGAAATTTTTGACTAAAGATAGGTATTACCTATCAAAATATAATTTAAGACAGATAGCAAATGTGCTATCTTATTATTTATATATTAACTCAGCCAAGGACTTGGCTACACAGACATCTGCTTCTTTTGAGCAGTGTAATGACTTAAAATGCAATTTGGAATCAGTTCCAAGTAATTTAAATTAGAAAATGAGACAATAGAGGTAATTTCTAGCAGTTATAATAATTTAAATAATTTAGAATGTGGCTTACAAATCTTTAATTGTATGACTCAACAATATCTCAAAGTTAATGAAAATTGTTTACACCTGGTGCATCAAAATATACAAGGCATGATAGGCAAAGAGCTAGAAATTGAGTTGTTCTTAAATAGCAACAATATTCATATTTTATGTATTACTGAACATTGGTTAAAGGCTCATAATTTAATGTTTAACTTCAGTAATCACCAGGTGGTCAGTTCTTTCCATAGAGATACGGTTTTAAGAGGTGGCTCCTTAATATTAGCTAGTAAATTATTATCATTTAAAGAACGTAAAGATATTGTGAGCCTCTCTGTTGAGCAAACTGTAGAAATGGCATGTGTTGAGTTTAAGCACCTCATTGTTGTGAGCGTCTACAGACCCCCATGTTGTACATATGATACTTTTGAAAACATTATGGAGGAAGTTTTTGCTAAGCTTAATAAACAGAATAAATCTGTTGTAACATGTGGAGACTTTAATATCAATCTCCTAAAAGCTTCCTCCATCAATATTAAATTTAGACCATTGTTTAAATCATATGGTTTTTTAATTTATTTATAGAGCCAACGCGAATTTCTCAATCTAGTGCAACATGTATAGATGACATTTTTACAAATGTGAAGCCGTTGCATAAATGTATAATTCAAAAATTAAATTCTGATCACTGTGGACAAGTAGTTTCGTTACCTTATGTTCACAAAAAGCAAGTAGATGAGAAAGTTGTGTCTGTTCCAGTAAATGCACGTCGCTTGGAGAAATTTAGAAGTAACATAGTGAAAAAACTTCCGTCACTTTCATACCGAAATGATCCTAATTTTTTGTATGGAACATTATTTAAGCTTATTTGCAATGAATTTAATAATATTTTTACTTCTAAAACATTCTCCTTGAACAGTCGGAAGTCATTCAATGAATGGGCGACAGTAGGAGTCCATAAGAGCAGGCATAAGTTATATGATCTTTACCATGAAAGGTCATATAATCATAGCGTCGAATTTAGGGAATATGTAAAAAAAATATTCAAAAATATTAAAAAGAGTGTGCTCCATAGCCAAGTCTTTGCATTTGAGCAACAAAATTAAGACGGCTTCCAATAAAATTAAAATGACATGGAGTATAATTAATAGCGAAACTGGTAAGATCAACTCTCGCAATTCAAATTACCAGTTAAGTGTTAACAACAAATTAACAGTATCAGATCAGGACGTAGCAATGGTTTTTGAGAAATATTTTACTGATATTCCGATCTTGACCACTAACTCACTGAATTCTTCTCCTGCCGTCGCCGAATCATTACTTAAACAAAATGTAAATGCGTGTACAAAAAATTTTACATTTCATAAAGTGTCATCAAAAGATATTGTAAAATATTTTAAAACTATTGATGTTAAGAAAACTGCGGATCTGTGAGGGATTTCCGTTAAAGTTATTGCGTCTATAATAGATACAATCGCGCCTTATTTAGCTATTATTTTTAATACTAGTATCGAATCTGGTGTGTTTCCTGATTTAATGAAGCATAGTAAAGTAATACCTTTATTTAAATCTGGTAGTACATTAGACCCCGCCAATTTTAGACCTATTTCTGTACTACCAACACTTAGTAAGATTTTTGAAAAAATTATTCTTGATCAAATGTTAAATTTTTTTAATATAAATAATTTACCTGATAAAAATCAATTTGGTTTCACAAGGGGTCGCTCGACAACTGATGCCGGTGTTGAGCTGATTAAATATATCTTTAATGCATGGGAGAATTCACAGAATGCTTTGGGTATATTTTGTGACCTATCCAAGGCCTTCGATTGTGTTCACCGTGAAACATTAATCAGGAAACTTCAACACTACGGTGTAAGAAGTGATGCTCTTAAATTAATTATTTCATACTTAAGTAAGAGAACGCAAAAAGTTGTCATTAATAATATGAGCTCTTCCGGGTCGATCGTACAAATGGGCGTGCCTCAAGGCTCGATTCTCGGCCCCTTTCTGTTTCTTGTATACAAAAATGACTTACCTTACATAGTAGAGGATAACCATGATATAGTAATATTTGCAGATGACACTTCTTTAATTTTCAAATTAAGTCGACAATTACTAAAATATGACGAAGTAAATAATGCTATATCTAAATTAGTAAATTGGTTCAAAGTTAGTAATTTGCATTTAAATGGTACTAAAACAAAATGTATGAAATTCATGACTCCAAATGTCAAACAATGAAATACTATGTAATTTTAAATGAGGAGAAACTGAGTCTTGTAGATACCACCATTTTTCTCGGAATCACACTAGACGCGAAGCTTCAATGGAGCCCCCATATATCAAAACTAGCAAGCAGACTAAGTTCTGCAGCATATGCTGTAAAAAAGATTAGAAGTCTAACTAGTGTTGAAACAGCTAGACTAGTTTACTTTAGCTATTTCCATAGCATAATGTCGTATGGTATTTTGCTATAGGGACACGCAGCTGACACTGAAATTATATTTGTTTTACAGAAGAGGGCCATAAGATCAATTTATGATTTAAAGCCTAAAGAGTCGCTGCGACAAAAATTTAAGGAAATTAATATATTAACTTTGGCCTCTCAATACATTTATGAAAATGTAATGTACGTACACAAAAATAAAAGTAGTTTTACAAAAATAAGTGATATTCATTCTGTAAATACTAGGAACAGACACAAGCTAGTAGGGTACTGGTAAGTTACTCGACTCCATCGAGTCAGTAATTCATTCTTGGGGCGATTCATATGCTTTTACAACAAAATTCCAGAAAATATACAAAATTTGACCTGCTCAAAGTTCAAAAACTTTATTAAACTATGTTTGTATAAAAAGGGTTATTATAATATTAAGGAATTTATGGATGATAATAACCCCTGGAAATGAGGTGATCGCTACCAAGCTATTTCTAATTTGTTATGTTGTTAATTTGTGTAACATCATGATTGTAAGCTGTTATTTATAAAAAAAAAGTCCCGCTGGGTTTCTTGCTGGTTCTTCCCAGGACAGAGGTTTTTTCCGAACCAGTGGTAATCAAACAAAAAAGTGACTTTCAATAAGTATTATTTATAATCTATATTGAATAAAATAGTTTCTGTTTCTATTTCAGTGGTAGAGCCACGCGGCAGCTTTTGCTGTCGCACGGATGGGCCGGCTCGAACCGGGGTGGTACCACGACCTCACAGAATACTAGCGTGAAGTAGAGGTTTACCTCTGCGTTTCGCTTGGTGAGTGCAGGTGGCCGGAGACTCTTTTTACTGGAAATGAGGTATTCCATCTTAGTCCTACACGGGTGACTACGCATCTGCATTTTGGTTTGTAGTGGAGGGTGGATGTGGATGTCTGTGGGCCGCGGCAACCACATACCATCAGGAAGACCTAACCTCCGTCCACTACCATCTCGAGACGGCGAAGCCAGCCTTGCTCTTTCTGACCGAGACGCAGGTTTCCTTTCCGCCTGATATTTCGTATCTCTCCTACCCGGGGTATAAATTGGAGCACTTCTTTGTGCCTCGGGCCGGTGTTTGCGTGCATGTCAGAGAAGACATCTGTTCTCGACGCCTCGGCAGTCTTGAAGGTTCGGACCTGTCCATCCTATGGCTACGCGTAGACAGCGACGACCATACGCGCGTCTACAGTTGCCTCTATAGGTGCCATAGCGATAATGCCGAAACAGACCGACTCATTGACCACGTCCAAATGGCTACAGATTCCTTGCTACAACAGGTCCCATGTGCAGAGATCGTGATCCTTGGCGATTTTAACGCCCACCACGCCCAATGGCTCGGTTCACGTTTAACCGATCATGCGGGGAGATCTGTTTATGACTTTGCTTTGGCATATGATCTGACACAACTGGTTACTTTGCCTACGCGGATTACAGATGTGGAGGATCATACACCTTCCCTGTTGGACCTTCTGTTGACCTCTCATCTGGATGGATATCAGGTTTTCGTCGATGCCCCTTTCGGCTCTTTGGACCATTGTCTGATCTGGAGTGTGGTGCCACTCACGCTCCCCTCGCGGTTGCGTTCTGCGGGTTGCCGCCGTGTTTGGCATTACAGATCGGCGGATTGGGACGGAATGCGGTCTTTCTTTGCATCCCACTCATGAGGGCGGGTTTGCTTCTCGCCGGATGATCCCAGCGCGGTCGCTGACTGTGTCACTGATGTGGTGCTATAGGGAATGGAACTATTTATTCCATCATCTGTGGTACCCATCGGAGGCAGATCTCAGCCTTGGTTTGTTCGCTCTTGTAAGACTGCATTACGCAGTAAGCAGGAGTGTTACCAAGCCTGGGCTGCGGATTCGGCGACTCGGGATGTAAACACCACTAAACCTAAAAAAGAAGTATAACTTCGCCTACAGGTCCTTCAAAAGAGTTATTGCCAAGGAAAAGTCAGAGCACATAGGCAATATTGGTGAGAAACTAGTTCGCCTTCCTTCGTGAACCCGTGCATTCTGATCTCTCGCCAAGGCTGTCCAAGGAAACTTCTGTAAACCATCACTACCATCTCTGCACAGGGAGGATGACTCACTGGCCCAAGACGCAAAAGACAAAGCCGACCTTTTAGGCTCCCGTTTTGCGTCCAACTCGACTCTTGATGACGGGGGGAAAACACCGCCGTCCATCCCGCGGTGTGAGGGCTTCATGCCGGATGTGCTGTTCTCACAGCGCTCGGTTCGCAAAGCACTCCTCTCATTGGACATCCAAAAGTCGAGTGGGCCTGACGGAATCCCCCCAGTTGTGCTGAAAACGTGTGCTCCGGAGTTGGCACCGGTCCTAACGCGTCTTTTCCAGTACTCTTACTCCCAAGGCGTAGTCCCGAATTCATGGAAGACAGGTTTTGTCCACCCGATCCCTAAAAAAGGCGACCGCTCAGACTCGATCAACTATAGGCCTATCGCGATCACCTCCTTGTTCTCCAAAATAATGGAATCAATTATTAACTGCCAGCTCATGCGGTACCTTGAGGATCATCAGCTGATTAATGACCGCCAATACGGTTTTCGTCGGGGTTGATCAGCTGGTGATCTTCTGGTGTACCTGACCTATAGATGAACAGAGGCAGTAGAGTCCAAGGGGGAGGCGTTGGCCGTAAGTTTGGACATTGCGACGGCCTTCGATCGGGTTTGGCACAAAGCACTTCTTTCGAAGCTCCCTTCGTATGGGCTTCCCGAGAAATTGTGCAATTGGATCACCAGCTTCCTTGCAGATCGGAGCATCAAGGTCGTTGTAGACGGTGCATGTTCCGACTACAAGCCTATTAACGCTGGTGTTCCACAAGGCTGTGTGCTATCACCAACGCTGTTTCTTCTGCATATCAATGATATGTTGCTAACTGGTAACGTTCATTGCTATGCGGATGACAGCACTGGTGATGCCTTATGTACCGGCCGTGCCAATATTTCTCGGAAAAACGTCGCCGAGTATCGGAAAATACTTGTGTCTGAAGTCGAGTCTTTGCTGAACAAAGTCTCGGATTGGGGGCGACTAAATGCAGTCCAGTTTAATCCTTAGAAGACACAAGTTTGCGCGTTTACCGCTAGAAAGAACCCCTTTGTCGTATCTCCTCAGTTTTAAGGCACTCCCCTTCTTGCCTCAGCCAGTATCGGAATCCTCGGAGTCGACATATCGAGTGACGTGCAGTTTTGTGGTCACTTGAAAGAGAAGGACAAACTGGCCTCTAAAAAGCTTGGCGTGCTCAGCAGAGCGGGACAGTATTTCATGCCGGCACACCGCCTGCAACTTTACAAGGCGGAGGTTCGGCCTCACATGGAATACTGTTCCCATCTCTGGGCAGGGGCTCCCCAGTGCCAGTTCCTTCCACTTGACCTCATCCACCGCAGAGCGGCTCGAATCGTCGACGACCGAGTCCTTTCCGATCGGCTCGATTCATTGGCAATGCGAAAATACGTTGCATCCCTTTGCATTTGCTTTCGCATCTACCACGGGGAGTGCTCTGAGGAATTGTTCGGGTTAATCCCAACTGCCAAATTTCATGAACGCACATCGCGGCAGAAATCCCGATACCATCCACACCATCTGGATGATTGGCGGTCCACCACTGTGCGATTTAGAAGATGTTTTCTTCCTCGCACGACTTCCTTGTGGAATCGATTACCATCAGCGATTTTTCCAAACCGATACGACTTAGGGACCTTCAAGAAAAAGCGTACTCCTTTTTAAAAGGCCGGCAACGCATCTGCGTTTCCCTCCCTGTTGTTGCAGCTGTTCATGGGCGGCGGAGTCACTTACCATCAGGTGAGTCGCATGCTCGTTTGCCCCCTATCCTATAAAAAAAGACTGTGTGCTCGTTTGTCACGCTTATCCTATAAATAAAAAAATAAAAAACTGCAGTCGCCAACCGCCTGCCAAATGTGACAGCTATTGCAAATATCCCATTATAAAGCAATTTATGGATTAGGCTTTTGTTCAGCAGTGGACTTTTGATAGTCTGTAACTATATGAGATACTAGCTGTTCTCTGCGACTTCGCCCATGTGTAACTTAGGGTTTGAATTATGTTGCGCGGAACCCTAATTCTTTTTATAAAATATAAGTAGCCTAAGTTACTTCTTATAATATCAGCTATCTGCCAGTGAAAATGCCGTCGAAATCGGTTAAGCCGTTTCGGAGATCAGCCGGAACAAACAGACAGACAGACAAACAGACAGACAGACCGACAGACAGACAAAAATTTTAAAAATTTTATTTTGTTATAAGTACCGTATATAATTTCATATGCATTTCGTAAAAAGTTGGTATTTTGACATTACAAACAGACATTTCAATTTTATTTATTTGTATAGATATCTGGGTTTCCCATAGTCGCCTATCAGGACACCCACGGGGCAAATTGGTGTAATAACCTTAATGGAAAAAAATTACTTTGTTAAATTATATAACTGTTTTATTTTTGGATTTGGTGCTCAGGATTTTTATGTTCTTTCGCAAACTTGATATATTATACCTTTTTAAAAATATAACAGCAATAAAATATACATAAATCTTTCCTATTGTTATGGGGTATAATTTATAGGCAAACTGAAATATTGCGACGTCATTATATTAAAAATAGATCTATTCATGGACAAAATAAATGTCTTTATCGTAGTACGACGTATTTTTTGGAACGAAGCTCTTTATAGGACGGTACGGGTTTGACGGATGGAAGCTAGGCGACAAAAAGTGTAAGATTTTTTCGTCACTACCCTTGTTTCATAGTGTATTTTATTTTAAATGACGCTTCGATTTAATAGACGGTAGTAATACATTTATTTGTATTTGTTAATCAATAACATAAAACGTTTATCAATAATGAGGATTTTCGTTCCAAACGAGTGTTCCACGACACTCACGCATATTCTTTTAAATATTATAGGTAATTTTTCTTTATTAAAAAAAAATGTCCGTGTAGTGGTGGTGTAAGGATATCGAATACCACATGAGTGTAGTAAAGGACAAACCACGGAAGCAGCAGCGTATTCCTAATAACAACAAAAAAAACTTTAATTTACTTATTTTAAGTCCGACCTTTCGAGTGCTTTACAGCAACCCGTGGTCACGGGGGGAACTGAGATGTTTGACGCCCCGATGTCATAGTTAGTACGGCTACCTTCAGTTTTTGAATATATTCCGTGAGACCGTGGTCCTTCTTTGTCGAGCTGACCGAATCCTGCTTATTGTATGCTACGTAAATTTATTTTTTAATAAAAGCTGCACTGCCGAGGCTTTGCTTGGATACGATATAATAAAGGCGTTTTTGAGATTTAGCCTTTTGCGTACCACGTGGGTTTATTTGAACCCCAACATTTAAAATGCAATGATTTCATATTAAAACCCAAACAAATGACTCAACTTTCTCAGTAGCTGAACCTTAAGACCTGCTGCGTAGATTAACAGGTCGGTGTCATTACCACATGAGTAAAGAAATCGACCAGAGGGGAAGCTACATACAAACGTCTCGCTGCAGGTACACCCACCTAGCGCAGCGATGTGTGCGTGAGCTCTCAGCGACAGGTTCACCGACGCTCCGTCGGAGTACAAACCGGTTTGCGCTGGCTCAGTCAGAGTGTGAATGAAAGGGCTGTTGGTCACGCGCATTAAAATAAATAGTTGAATAATATTTCGTGATTTTATAGATCAAAAAATTTGTAATTTTTTTTTACAATAAGAGTTAAGTTTAGAGTTTGTGTACTATAAAATAAGACATTAAAGATTTATATATATTTATATTAGTAACATATTAGTAATCGTATAAGCTAAATGCCTAAGTTGTACAGTACAGTATGTATGAAAAATTCGAAAGAATATAATACATTAGTCAGACAGTGGTGAAGTTAGTGCTAGTGGTAGTAGTGCTGGTGATGGTAATGGTGGACGGTGGTGCTGATCTTGCTGGAAATGGTGTCAGTGATTGTGGTGGTGGTGGTAGTATAATTGGTGGTGGTGGTGGACAGTGGACCGCCACTGGCACACCACCGTGACCAGCATCACCACCACGGCCCTTACTACCGCCACGATCATCCTGGCACCCACCACCACCACTGACATTATTACTACCACCTGATTTTTACTACTTATGAATACGTTGTCTTACGAAAATGACATTGATAGAAATAAAGATATATGTAATGTGAAGCTAAGCATGAAAATAAGCAAAATATAAAATTTTTGCACTTTCAATTTTAATAACAAATAACGGACATGGAGGATTCGAACCCGTGGCCCTTAGCGCTGCAACTCATTACAAAGCCACTGCGCCACGGAGCCGTCACTTGTCTGTTTCTCATTTATTGCCATTTATTATTGAGATAATTTTTTTTGTTTCACCCACACCGAATGATCTTTGTTTTTTGTTTTCTTAATTGCGAGCAATAAGCCTAGGATGGCTAACGCACCGTCGTCCGTCACTAGTGACGCCATGGTTTCAACTGATGCGGCGTCATACAAACTTGACGGTGAAATTGAACGTGAGTGGTCTATATGGATGCACTGCAAACTGGACGCCGCTTCAAGTGCGCTGCAAACTTGACGGTAAACTTGATCGCGTATGGCGGGCGTTATTGGATGAATATGAGCCTAAAGAAAAGATAAGCCACATGTACGACGCGATATTAGAAAACACATGCATGAAATTCTAAATTAAGAAATTCCAGGGCCATCACCAAAGCAGCCAGGGAGGCCTCAGAGATGTTTATTTTGTCCTAGAAACAAGGACAGGAAGGCCCTGAATGGCAGCTTCAAATGTGAAGGTGCTATTTGCAAACAACATCATGCAAATTTAAAAAATGCCAAAATTGTCCTGATTTAGGTAACGAATGATCTTTCTAAAATATCCTACCGAGATTGTAATAATTAGTTATTTATGTTACGACAGTTCTCATGATTTCATTAATAAACAAAATTATTACGTATTTGTTTCAAAAATATTTTTGTTGAATTTTTTATAGTAACTAATTGGAAATTCATTTATTTTATGGAGAAGTTCTTCGATTGTAATTTTTTCTTAATAAATGTTTATTTTTATATATTTTCGTGTATTATTTATTCATTTATTATTATAAATGGTTATAAAAACGCACATAAACTTATTACACTTCATTCACACACAAACTAGAGGCAATGTCTTGTGGGGTTATTTTAACCCAAAATGGTACAGGTGAGGATTATTTTTCACCTTGTATATCGAGGGTTAACATATTCAAAAACCATTTATTTATCAATTTTTCCTTTTTTTTCAAAACAAAACTCCGAGTTTTTATGCTAAAATAAAACCTAGATTACTTCTGACATCTCTCTTTATATGTTAGTGATGTTTTATTACAATCGGTTCACGCTTAGTGTAATAGTTGTATTTCATTAATTTTTGCATGCCAATTATAGCAAAACATGTCAGTTCCACATCTTTGACCATCTTACGAACCATGTTTTAAACAAATAAATGTTCTATTCTATTCTATTCTATACATCAAATCCGAAAATTAGCCCGGACAGACAGATAGATAGACAGAAAGACGGATTTTTTTAAGAAATCATGTGTTAAGGCGATACCCCGACCAAAACCTTGCGATAGTGCGTTTTTCTCGTTATTCAGAGACTTTATCTCATTAGTTATGAGAAACAAACTACATCTAAAAGCGCATTATGAATGTTCGATATCCCATCATCTAATTTGTTTATATGTGTAATAAATAGATTTAAAATCTGCTTTTAAAAAATGACTAAAATTATTGATTACATGCATCTGTTGCTAAAGGCAAAGCTCTAATCATTTGAGGATTACACTTATAAACAGATAATTTAAAAATCTATATTATTTACATTTTATTTAATTTTTAAAGTTCGCTTTTCTTTTTAATTAAAATAACTCCAAAAATTGTGTGAATTTTATGATAAAGCGGCGTACGTCTAAAGAGGGAACGAATGCTCAAGGTTATTTGGTCAGGGAAACGCCTTAATGGCAAGCATATAACCCACCCCCTTAGTTCAATAAAAGGCAGTTGTTATAACAGACACAAACAGACACTTCAATTCTATTTATATATATAGACTAGCTAGCCGCCCTGACTTCGTTTTGGAAGGATCTATTAATATAGCATTATTGAGATTTCAGACAAGCAAAGACCAGTTATTTAATTCCCATTAAATCTCCCAATTATTAGGATATAATATAGCTAAGATCACTCCTGACATTGCCTTTATATGTGTGTGAATTTTTTTACAGTCGGTTCAGCCAATCCGTAGATTAGCCCGGACAGACAGACAATAAAATTTTAAAACTGTATACTTATGTCTTAATGGCAAGCAAAATCTAGGCTCAATAAATGGCTATTCAATTTTATTTATGTCTTATATTATATGTGTATAAATTAAACACTTCGAACGTTTCGTTTTTTTTTTAATTCACTTTACTGAAGCAGTCCTAATGTGCGAATCTATATGTTAATTATAGGGTACAAAAGGCACTTTATTCAATGCATCAATTTAAATGGTAGATTGATGAATCGCGAATCCAATTTCAATTCAATTTCAGTATGATAATGGACGGGGCTAAACGAAGTTGTAGTGGCTGCCTTAACTCGATATTGATATTTTTATTACTCTTTGAATACACGAGTAGTGCAGCTGGATTTATAGAGGATATTTTAAGCGAATATTACAATTCCTTGATGCAGTGGATTAGCATTGAGTTGCGCTGATCAACTATTTATATATAGCCCACAAATATTTTTCCGAGTAAAGAAACTTAGCGTGGGAGTAGAGTTTTAAAAAAAGAATATAACCTTGTCAGTAATCCAAGGTCACTGTAGGCGCTTCATGTCGCCTGTAATTTCGTTTGTCACTTAAATTTTACAAAAATATACGCCAGAAGATCAATAGCCCTATTGATCACAATATTTTGTGAGCCTTTAGTCGCCTCTTTAGATACTCACTGAATGACATGGGTTGATTTCCTCGTGGTGCTTCTCCTGATCCCGATCGCGGTGATCTGCGGACCTGCGGACTACGGACTTTCCATTACGTACTTCTGGATACTAATCGAAGGATATAATTAAATTAACAGTGGTAGAGCCACGCGGCAACTTTTGCTATCGCACGGATGGGCCGGTTCGAACCGGGGCGGTACCACGACCTCACAGAATACCAGCGTGAAGTAGAGGTATACATCTGCGTTTCGCTTGGTGAGTGCAGGTGGCCGGAGGCCCTTTTTACTGAAAATGAGGCATTCCATCTTAGTCCTCACGGGTGACAACGCATCTGCATTTTGATTTGTAATAGAGGATAGATGTAGTTGTTTATGGGCCGTAGCAACCACTTACCATCAGGTGGACTGTGTGCTCGTTTGTCACACTTATCCTATTAAAAAAAAATTAAACACATTCGTGTTTTCACCGGTAAAAAAATACAATTTCATTTAACCTTAGTCCTCATGGGTAGAAACGCATCGGCACTTCTTGAATGGTGATACTTAATCGAGGATAAATGCAGATGCTTTTGAGCTACAACATCCACTTACTATCAGGTGGACTGAGTGCTCATTTGTCACCCTTATTCTATTAAAAACAATCTAACACACGTAACATATAGTCATACTCCTTCCGGGTGCTTCGTTGCTCGACTTCTACACTAGCCTATCACGAGTGTCGACGATTAGCCCTGGATGATGTTCATTTATTAATTTTATATTTAACCAATACCTAGAGGCGCACTTATTTGTTATTATCTTATATATATATATATATATATATATATATATATATTGTATATATATATATATATATATATATATATATCCATATATAATTATGTTTGTTTGTTCGTATTTTATGCGCTGCCATTCATCAGATTGCGGTAAAACTTTAGTAACACAAGGATTTAAATCTAGCTTTAAATTTACCGAGATTAAATTGTATCCTATGTTTCTCCGTGGGTTTACCACATGAGAAATAACGACACAATTTGTTCGTAAGCTACAAAGAAAGCTTAACGCTTTAGTACAAGAGTAATTCCTGCACAACTTAATACGGACTAAGCTAAATTGAAAAGAAAAAAACAAGGAATGAATAAGAATGTTTTTAATAAAAAATTCATGACTGCCAATAAATTTAAAGTTTAATTTAAAAAAAACTATGTAGTTTTATTTTTAAAAAAAAACTTTTAGTATTAACGTGGGTCGGCTCGAACGGGGAAGGACAACGCTCTCACAGAATATCAGCATAAAATAGTTTAATACTGCCCGTGCTTCTTATGGTGGGAGCCAGAGACCCGTTTTTTGTTAACGAGACATTTAATCTTGTCCTCAGATTTATTATTATTATTATTTATTATTAAGAAGAAACATAATATACAAATCACAAACAAATCAAATCTAACATAGCTTGTCGCAAATTTAAGTTTTTCGTAAAATGTAATTTGCTTAAACTCATATTAGAAACCCTACATTCTGTACTGATTTTATAGAAAAAAAAACTGTATCACAGTAATGCAGTATTCTCCGTTATGAAGTAATTAAACAATGTTACATCAACAGACTTATGCGATAAACAAATACAAAATTTGAAGGCAGATTGTGTTCTTTTTATACAAAATAATAAGTGATTTTACTAAAACATAGTACATGCAAAACTTACCCGATGCTTTGTTAATTCTTTTCCTATATATATATATTTTTTCTTCATTTAGCCAACCTCCCCAAATATTTGAATCAGTAACTATAAAGCTAGGATATATAAAGTAATAAGTATATGGATCATTTCATATAGTTTAATTTATATAAAATGTCTATGGAGATTAACTGAGTGTGATTCGTTTGTAGTTATACGCTAATATTAATATAATTAATGTATAATAAATGTATACATAAATAAAAATGGTGTGTTATTTGTGTGTTATGGTGTGTAGTGTATGTTTTTCAATTCATGCTTAGGTTAACGACTTTAAGAGGTTTTCTGTTTCTTCGTAGTTCAGTTTTTTGAAAAAGGTATTTAAATGTTTTTTAAGTGATAAGTACTGTTTTTTCCTTAATGTTTATTTGTTTATTAATTTTATTGTAAACTAGTGGGCCAAGAAATTTACAAAAAGAATGAGCAAATTTTGTTTTGTATTTAGGAATGTTGAAAACTAAATCCTCTCTACGGTTTCCAGAAGATTTCACAGAGGGCTGTTTATGTTGCCGTAATATAAGTTGCTTTAAGAAAAGTTGTCGCACAGTAAGAATGTTAGTTTCTTTATAGAGATTATGAGTTGGATACCTATAATTTTTAAAAGACATAGTTTTTAATACCGTTCTTTGTGCACGTTCTAGCTTAAGTAAAAGAGTTTTACATGCACCACCCCATGATATTATGCAGTATTGTAATATTGATTGACAAAATGAATGGTAAACTGAGATAAGCAATTCTTTATAACATACATGGCGCAGATTCTTAAAGATATAAGTTAGGCGTCGAACCCTTCTAGACATAGTATCTATATGCGTATCCCATTTTAAATGTTGATCTAAAATTACACCTAGATATGTGACAGAATCTGTTCTCGAAATATTCTTACACACTTAATTTAATTTGTTAAAGCAGTTGTGACATTTAATGTTATATGTGTCTCGTTTGGGTAATGAGTTAGACCTTATTCCATACGCAATATACTGAGTTTTATCAATGTTTAAGGTAAGTAAATTATTATCCAGCCACTTGCTAACAGTGTTAAGACCTTCCTCCGCAATTTTAAAAGTAGTGTACCATGACTTAGAACTAAAGGTGAGAACCGTATCATCCGCATAACTGAGTATTTTTCCGTTTTTAAGCTCCAATCTACATAAACCATCTATATAGATCAAGAATAACGTAGGTCCCAGGATACTACCCTGCGGCACACCAAACTGGATGCTGGATTCTGAACTAAACATTCCTTCAATTTTTAGAACTTGTTTTCTATTTGACATGTAATCACTAAATAGTTTTAGGGGTGTGCCACGTATACCAATAATTTCTAGTTTTTTCATTAAGATAGGGATAGAGACTGTATCAAAAGCCTTGGCCAAGTCCAGAAAGATACTAATACATTTTTCACCATCATCTATCCTATCAACAACATAAGAAACTAATTCTTCTAAAGCATTATTAGTCGACCTATACTGTCTAAATCCAAATTGGTTAGTGGGCAGTAGTTTAAATTTCTCGAGATAATTTGTGAGTCTCTTGTTAATAATCTTTTCTAACACTTTTGATAGCGATGGAAGAATAGAAATTGGTCTATAGTTTGATATGTCGTCTTTGTCCCCTTTCTTGTATAGAGGTATGATGATTGATTTTTTAAGAGCATTCGGAAAAACTCCTTGTGATAGACATAGGTTGACAATATACGTAATTGGAGTAGCAAAAATATATGAATATGTTTTCAAGAAATGTGACGGAATGCCATCCCAGCCAGCCGAAGAGGTGGATTTCAATGTTTTAAGAGTAAGAATAATCTCATGTTCATCAGTGGGAAGAAGTACGCATGAATGAGGATAGGCACATGAAGAAATTATACTTTTACTAAGCTTGCTTTCAGAAGTTGTAGTTCTTTGAAAAATATTTTCGGCTAATCGATTTCCAGTGGTAGCAAAGTAATGATTAGCACAATTCAGCGAGTCTAAAATAGTTGATTTAACTCGGAGAAGGTTGAAATAGCTTTCCTTTTTCTCATGTAAGTTACAAATACGTCTAATGTTTTTCCATTGTTTTCTGGTATCACCTTGAGTTTTCAATAATTCTGATCTTTCATAGGAATTTTTAAGTTTTTTTAGCAAGTTATTGCAAGTATTTCGATATCGTATGTAAGTTATGTTAAGAATAGTATTTAGAGGGTCATATTTCATTTTTTGGTGTAATCTATCTCGATTTTTTATACACCTTAGTAACCCTGGTGTCATCCAAGGTTTTAGTAATCTTTTTCTGTTAGATGTTTTGCATATGGTAGTAAATTTAGTCAAGACAGAACTTACAATAGATAAAAAGTTACACGTCGCTACATTAGGATCAGTTACACTTAAAATTGTATTCCAGTCAAAATTCGCAAGCTCTTTGGCAGCCCTATGAAATTTTGTTGTGGTACTTATTAATTTTCTTTTAAACTTATCAAATATACTATTAGTCGATATTGAAAGAAGTACAGTATGATGATCCGTTATTGTAGTGCTACATACTATAGTTGTAGTCTGGAATTTCGTTTTAATACAACAGTGATCAAGGCAATTAATTTCACGAGTGGGCAACGAATGTGTCGGTAACAGACCGTGCAAAGCAAGGACATCTAAATAGTCTGATGATCTTCTATCATTAGATGCTGGCTGTATGTCAATATTTAAATCTCCAAGTAAGATTATGTTCTTAAAGCATTTCAAGTTTTGTAATAACAGATCTAAAGAAGAAAGAAAGGTGTCTATGTTTTTGAATGACGGGGATCTATATATACACACAAATGCATATTCATCTTTTAATGTAGCAAGTAAGCATGTAGCATCCTTGATAACATCAGGTTCTGTCACTTTTATATTTAAGTCTTGTTTAACGTATATTACTACTCCATCATTTTGATTCAAGTTATTTCGTGTCATATAGTATTTGTAATCATTAATAAAAGGAACAGTTTCAATTTTAGAAAGCCAACATTCCGTTAAAATAATAAAGTCCCAGTTAACAGCCAATTGGGTTAACAATATTTGTAGGTTATCATAATTTTTACTTAGGCTTCTGATGTTTTGTGACAAAAATGTGAGTTTACTTTTCGAACATACGAAGTATTTTTTACAGTCTTCCGGTTTGTCTACTACAACTGCCTTTCCGACATTGATATCATCATCAATGTCTTTATTCAAAATAATTGGATTAGCCATTATTATAGTAATAATATAATTTTACATGATGTATCGAATAGCAATTGTAAATAGACGAAACTTTCTTATTTTTGTTTGACTTAATCTCAAAGTTCTCAGTACTAAAGCATGATTGATTAAAAAGAAGAGTAAATGTGTTACATATGAAAGTTGGGTGTGGATGTAATAAAAAGAAACTGTGGTTAAAAGTAAGTGAAAAAAAGCATATAGTAGTGCAAATAGTAAAATTCAAATATATAGAGAAATATGCCAAAATAAAAAAATTACAACTAACGATAAAGAATACAAACTTACTATCTATAATATGGAAAAGATAAACATGTGTAGCTTTTTTCATTATCATAATGATTAGTCATAAAGCAGAGACATTTTCCAATTTAGTAATTTGATCAGTAGACATAATATGAATAACTGGAGACCCATCTTCTTTCGTTGGATATCCAACGATATTTATAGTTATGATTTTTCTGTAAATTACGTGTCATGAAGTTGAGTTTCTTTGCCTTAGCCGTTAGTAATTCATAAATATACAATGGCTCAGCTTTTTCTTGAGGGAAGATAATTGTAGTATCCAGCTTCTTATTTTTATTATGTTTATTATACATCTTCACAGCTCTGAGCACTTCATTTCGTACATTTGTAGACTGGTAATCAACAATTACGGATTTTTTGGTGCCTTTTGTTATGACATGACAATGTCGGATTAAGTTCGGTTGTACGGTGATACCTAGTGAACTGTGTACTTTTGAAATCACTTCATCAGGTTTAATCATAAACTTACTAGGTAGATTGGTTATTTCTAGGGTCGAGCTAAATTGTTTTCTTTGTATTTCTTCTGACTGCATCTCCAGTCTATTAATTACTGTCAGCGCTTGCTGATGTTCCATAGCCAAGGCTTCAAATTTACCTTTAAGTTATTTGTATAAGTAATTTGTCAGTTCGAGTTTTTTTTCAATTTGTGTGTTAGATTTTAATATCTCCGTATTCTGTGTCTTCACTTCTTCCAACACAAGGTTAATTTGTTGATATTTTGTATCTTGTTCATTTTTCATTGCCGATAACGTAGAAAATATTTCGGAATGTAGTGCGGAAAAGTCATCCTGATCATGGTGATGTTTGCGTTTTCTTGTTATTTTATTATCAGGAGTTATGTTTTCTTTTGACAATTCTGGTTGTGAACCGAATTTCCTTTCTGACGGTGAACGCAACATTTTATTATCACTGTGGGTATAACGAATATAATCTTAAAATTTTGCCTATACTATGCTTCTATTAAAATGTACGTACGAATCACAACTACACTTCACAAATCATGTATCAACTAGAATACGCCTTTATGCTTTAAATTTGAAACAGAATTTCACATAAGAGACTTTTAAAGTAAATGTTTTAAAGAGCGCGACTGTCTACCACATCATGCGAGCGGAGAATGAAGAATGAAGAATGGAAAATTTAGGAAGGCGTCTACAAGTTTTTTCTTTTCTTTTTTTAAAAGTTACCTGCACACTAGGATTTTCTTCTGTATCATGGGGACAGTTTACATACTTACATTTCACAAGGACAAACATCCAGACCCGGAACAATTATTTGTAGCCCATACCAATACTTGTTTTCTTGCGGGATTCGATCCCGCAGCCCTTAGCGCTGCAACTCATTGCTAATCTACTGCGCCACGGAGCCGTACTGATTATTTATTGAGGATGTCGATGTCTTTAGGCCCAGGCATCCACTTACCATCAGGTGAATTTTGTGTTCGTTTGTCACCCTATTCTCCAAAAAATACATTAAATATATATTATATTAATATATTAAACTTTAAAAAAGACATCAAAGAACTAAAAATAATTTTATTATTATTACATAATAACTTCTGCTATTACGCACATAATAGCTTATTCGTGTAGTGGTGGTGTAAGAATGTCCACTCCCCATATTATTCAGTGGATGTCGAAAGAGGCGACAGAGGGAAACAAACCAGGAGATGGGCAGCAGCGATTTCCTAATAACGACTAAAAATAAAAAACTGCGGTTGTAAATAGTTTGCCAAGCGTGGCATCTATGACGATTAACCTCCTATGAGGCAATCTATATTGGAGGCCTATGTGCAGCAGTGCACTTTAGTAAGTTGCAACAGTAATAGCTTCTGTAGTCGGTGGTCGGTGTTAGCATATAGTGTATAAAAGAAGAATGAAATCCCCGACTTCACAAGGTATTTTTTTATCGATTAAGTGTGACAAGGAAGCAAACAAACCACTTGAGAGTAAGTTGATACTGTGTCCCACCGAAATCTACCATCTCTATCAAATCAAAGTGCAGATGCGTTGTCACCCTTGAGGATTAAGATGGAACCCCGTTTCCATTAAAAAGGCTCTGTCTCCGGTTTTCTATACTTTTTTACCATAAACAACACAGCTTGCTCATTCACATAAAGTTACTACTTTACGCTGGAATTCTGTGAGAGCGTATACTTTGTTCTATCAAAGTTATCCATTCGTGATAAAATCATAATATAGATCTGATCTTCCATGTAAAAAATTATATATTATTTTATTCCTTCCTTTTTGACCATTTTGAGTTGACAAAAAAAATATCACAAACATATATAGTATTTGTGTCATAATTGGCAGGCGGATTAATGTTTCCACTTTTTGCAAGTTTAACGCTGCTCCACATAGATCTGGATATTTTACGCCTGGCGTAAAGAGATGCTAATACTGGTATTTATATAAGTTCACGAAATCTCTCTAGTATTTTCCATAGTAGAACCTTACGACACCCACAAAATAAAGGTTGTGATGGTTTTACTTATAGGAAACCTTAAAGGAATCAGTAGAGGTAGTGCAGTGGCCAAACGTTTGGCTGCACGATTCGGGACAAGTACCTAGTGTGGGTAGGACTTCTTTATTATGATTATCTGCAATTGCGATAAATGCATTACCGCGTGCAATCTAAAGATACAGGTTTGGGGTAGGTTTGGATAAAATTTCCAATATGGACCATCGAGGCGAGGAGGGATGCCTGCGATTTGTTACGCTAAGGCGTAGAGGCTGCTCTTCCCGCAGCGCCGGAGACGTAGCAGTCTCAAAATAGATACAGAAATCCTTCTGAATCAGTCCCCCTATATTTTATGATGAAGGGGATTTTTTTTTCTCATAAAATGGATATATATTTACATTATAAATGCAAACATGAAAAAAATATAGATATTTTAGAAATCGATTTTTGAGAATCGATACATCAGCTTACAATTCGAATCTATTTAAAAAATCGATCTTTTTCGGAAAGAATCGACATGCCTACTGACAATAACAATAAAAATGGCGTCAATTTTATTGTAGGATTAGACATAAACAATGCAATAATAATTGATTTTCAATAACTTTTTTCTCAAAAATTACGCTTTTGGATAAAATTTCCAATATGGACCATCGATTTAAATGCCCATATTTTTTTTGTAGATAGTACTCACTAAAAGAAAGCGTTTTGCAAAGTTTCAATGTGCGGAAACGCGTACTTTTTGAGAAAAAAATTATTGTAAATCAATTATTTTTGCAATATTTATGTCAATTACTACGGTAAAACTGACACTATTTTGTATTGTCTTTGTCATCGTCGGTAGGGATGTCGATTCTTTCCGAAAAAGATCGATTCGAATCGTAAGCTGATGTATCGATTCACAAGAAAATCTATTTCTAAAATATCAATATTTTTTCATGTTTGCATTTATAATGTAAATATAAATACATTTTATGAAAAACCAGAAAGATACCATAGTAAATAATCTCTTATTGAAATTTGTTTTATTTTAATTTATTTATTTTTACTAGGGCAGATAACAAATAAAATAGGTTAGGTTCACCTTATGTCAAAGAATCGAATTGGTTGACCCCGACTCCACCTGGTACGAGTCTGTCCTACCCCTAGAGTGGTTATAAAGAGCCGGAGGCGCATAGGGGGAGCAGTCTCTGCCTGCTGTAACAAATCGTAGGCATCGGACGAGCCGGAGCGGCTGAGGCTGGTCGCCGAAAGCGACCAACAAGCCGAAGCTGCGGAGGCGAGGAGGGATGCCTGCGATTTGTTACGCTAAGGCGTAGAGGCTGCTCTTCCCGCAGCGCCGGAGACGTAGCAGTCTCAAAATAGATACAGAAATCCTTCTGAATCAGTCCCCCTATATTTTATGATGAAGGGGATTTTTTTTTCTCATAAAATGGATATATATTTACATTATAAATGCAAACATGAAAAAAATATAGATATTTTAGAAATCGATTTTTGAGAATCGATACATCAGCTTACAATTCGAATCTATTTAAAAAATCGATCTTTTTCGGAAAGAATCGACATGCCTACTGACAATAACAATAAAAATGGCGTCAATTTTATTGTAGGATTAGACATAAACAATGCAATAATAATTGATTTTCAATAACTTTTTTCTCAAAAATTACGCTCTTCCGCATGTTGTAACTTTGTGTGTGTGCTTATAATAGTGTAACTTTTCTGTAAAAGTACGTATGAACCGCCAACTCGACGGAATTGCAGCAATTGAAAGTCGTACCATTGACATAAATTTGCAAAAATAACTGATTTTCAATAATTTTTTTCTCAAAAAGTACGCATTTCCGCACATTGAAACTTTGCAAAACGCTTTCTTTTAGTGAGTACTATCTACAAAAAAAATATGGGCATTTAAATCGATGGTCCATATTGGAAATTTTAACCGTAGGTTTTTTAATAAAAATATTCTAGAAAATTCATGAAGGCAAAAATTTTCTTATCTTTTTTTTAGCAGTCATGTTATGGTTGTAGCATAAATGGGTCGGCTCGACAGGTACTGCTTACTGCTTTTGTGTTTTGTATGAAGAGTATAAAGAACCGCAGACCCTCTTACTGGATACGAGGCATTCCATGTTCATCCTCAGAGGTGACAACGCGTCTGCACTTTAGTTCTAAATCGAGAACAGATGTAAAAGTCTACGGACAACAGCGTCCACCTACTATTTACAGCACTATCAGGTAATTTCTTGTGGAGGCACTTAAAAATGAGTAGATTTCTTTGATTAAAAATCCTCGACTGGACTTGGGCCTCTCGCATATACAGTCGTCGGTCTTCATCAAAATCCAGAAAGTAAACATCAGATTTTTAAGATATGATATGACGGAGTAGGGCCACCATAAGAGTTTTTAAAAACTATTACGTCATCATCGATGACGTCATTATTATGATCTCTAGGTTGACTCATTATTGTTTTTATAATAAAACTCACTACACGTATTTGATTTCAACTGGTTTTACTAATCACAATTATTCACAGTTAACAATTATTCACAATTAACGATTATTCACTATTTACAATTATTCACAATTAACGAACTCAACTAGGTCTGAACAGCTCGACTGCACGAACAAGAATGAATGCTGCCCAAGCCGCCGCACGCCTTTTAAACCGAATGCAAGCGTGCGGAAGCTATCCCTACTTCCTGCGTCTAGAGAATAATTACCTTCTAAATTGTTACAGCGATAACCTGCTTTTAATTATATTTTGAATTAAGTCATTTTAAGTTATTTATAAGTAACAATAATCAACTAATTTTCAAATAAAAACAAAATGTTATAAACAATCAAGTTATAACGTTATTTCTGCAGTTGAAATAACGCGTATTAATTTTTAACACGATAATAATTGTTTAAGTAATGCGCTGATACGTCGCTTATACTTTGTTGCGCCGATACGGCCATTCTGATTGGTGGTGCGTGCTCAGCACCTACCAATTTTATTCTTACAGCTTTACTGCTGTTTGTTTATTTATTTTTGTTTCGACCATACATCACGTCTACACACATAATTCTCGTAGTCTCGTAGAATGGAAATGGAGTGATGCTGTGCTCTGGGCGGTCCTGTTCGCCGTGGTACACAGGGGCTCTATAGGAATTAGGATTAGGTCGATGCTGTGTTATACACAGTGGCTCTAAAAGAGAAAACAGAAAATTATTAGAAGTTTTGTTCTTGTGTTAAGTTCTGCTGTTATGATTCTTAAGAAGTCGACGGCCCGGGCTCACTTGTTACACTAATATCACCAGGGCATGGTTCTCTTTCCGCCGATACGGCCCTTTGGTTCCCCGGTTGTGGGGCCCGACGTAGTTGATCGTGTGCGACTTTTCGAGGCCGTCCTCTGCCAATTACCTTTTTCACCAAATTACGATCGTTTTCAAGTACTCTGCATATCTCATAGGGTTCACTAAATTTAAGGTCTAATGAGGTTTGATTGCGTGGATTATTTTTGATAAGTACGTATTCTCCTTTCTGAAAATGATAGATCTTAGCTTTTCGTTGATTAAATCGTTGTCTATCTTGCTCCGATGCTTGAGACATTCTATTCTGCACATGTCTGGAAAGGGCGTCAATGTCAATAGTTTGGTTATCCATATTTACTAATCCGAGTAGTTCCGGTGGAACACAGTGTTTTCGTCTTGTAAGTAGAGTGAGGGGAGCGACACCTGTTACTCGATGAGCAGTACAATTCATGGCCAACTGAAGTTCTTCTAATGCAGTATGCCATTGTTCCGTTTCATAATTTTTTATCATTATTAATGCGTTCTTAAGCGTTGCTATTATTCGCTCAACTTGTCCGTTAGCTCGGCTGATTCCTGGTGATATATCATGAATGTTTATTCCTAGCTGTTGGCAATAGGTCTTGAATTAACCCAAGAATTCTCTGCCTCCATCCACAATTATTTGAAGTGGTGTTCCAAATAGGTGTATAGTACGTTTTAGTGCAGCTAATATGCTGTGCGGACTCTTATTGGTAGCATAATAAAACAGCACATATTTTGAGAAAGCATCGACAGTTACTACAACATATTGCTGGTCATCTGTAGTGCCGAGCTTGCCAGTGATATCCATGTGTATCACTTGAAAGGCTGTAGTTGGCTTTTGGATTGGATGTAGTTGAGCTTGTACAGCGCCCGATGTTCCTTTTGATGTTTTACACACGATACAGTTGTCCACAAACCTGCGCACCAGGGTACTCATTTTATCAAACCAGTAAGATTCTTTGATCTTATGTAGAGTCTTTTCCCATCCAGGGTGTTTAAGCGTTGTATGAAATGAATTTATTATACTCCACTGGAAAGATCTAGGAACTACAACACAGATTTGCTGTCCAAAAACTGGGTCTCTCACGATTCGTTTTAAAACTTCGTTTTATAGAAGTTAACCATCGACTGGATTTCCGTTGTTGAAGCTGTCCATCAGGCGACGCAATGTCTCATCTCTGCGTTGTTCTACCTTCAACCAATCCAGGTCTCTTGTCATTATGTTAACCTCACAACTACTTGGATTTCTGCTAAAGAAGTCTGCGTGTTGCAGGCGATTCCCTTTGCGGTATTCTACTTCAAAATCATAGTTCTGTAAAAACGCCCACCACCGATGAATTCTTGGGAGGAGATCCTTTTTGTGCTTAGATGCCTTTAAAGCATTGCAATCGGTTATAATTTTGAATTTCCGTCCATACAGATACTGTCGAAAATGTTTTATTGCACGTACTACCGCCAAGGTCTCTAGCTCGTACGAGTGATATCTGCTTTCAGTATCAGTAGTTCTCATACTCATGAAGGCGATTGCATGTTGATGTTTGTTGATTATTTGTACTAGAACGGCACCGAATCCCAAGCTACTTGCATCCGTGTATAATTCTATTGGTGCTTCTTCTTGAAATATTGTTAACACAGGAGACGATGTCAGACATTGGATTATCTTATTACGTGCTTCTTCGTGTCGATCATTCCACTCCCATTTAGCACCTTGTTTAGTCAACTCATACAAGGGTATGATTATACGGGAAAAGTCGGGGATAAACTTCCGAAAATATCCAGCTAAACCATTGAATTGTCTTACCTTTTTAGCAGTATTCGGTACTGGTGCATTGACTAGAGCTTCAACTTTCTTTGGACTTGGACGGATTTGACCATTTGAAACAACGTTTCCTAAATATTCTATTGAGCATTTGAAGAAGCTGCACTTATCCGCATTGATAGAAAACCCAGCCTTATGTAATGCTATGAGAATGCGTTCAATGTTTATTAGTCCTTCAGTAAAATCAGCACTTTTGCTCAAGACATCGTTGACGTAAACTTGAGCAGCACTGCCCAGTAACGAAAACAATGCTCTATTAATACATCTTTGGTACACTGCACACGCGTTGGATACACCAAATGGCATAGTAAGGTATTCGTATAACCCATCAGGCGTAACGAATGCAGTCTTCTCTATGGAACTCTCCGAAATAGGTATTTATTTTAAATATATATAATAATAGGAATTTATTTTAAATTCCTAATTATCAAAGTACCAACCGTCCTATGAACGCAATTTTGACGAAAAAGTGACGTAATCCTTTGTACTCAGTAAATGCATCAAAGCAACTATGTTACATGGGTCGTAACTAACAGAGTATAAAGTGAAAGGGTTAGTCTTTGGATAAAGAATGCGAAATGTACACGGTAAAGAGGTCCCTAGCGTGAATCTGTCGAATGAATCTATTTTTTTTCTACCGACTTCAAAAAGGAGAGGGTATTCCATTCAACTGTATGTTTTTTATGTGTGTTACCTCATAACTTTTTACTGGGTGAACCGATTTCGATGATTCTTTTTCTATTTGAAATCTGGTGCTTAACATGTGGTACAATATAAATTTGATCAGTCTGACCCGTAGTTTTTGAGTTATTCTTAATAATTTATATTGAAGTCGGTTGTACAAAATTTTCAATATTAAATTATTTAAATCCACGGTTTATAAATAAAAATATATTGTATTAATATTTTCGTCAATCCTTCAAATTAGGCTAAAAATGTTTGTTTTAGGATTGGTTCACAACATTCAATTCGAATTCGCAACTTTATTTTGTGTTATATAATATACTTGCCATGTAATCATAATAGAATCAGGCGTTACTTTGCGGAAATCCATTAAACTAAAGATGTTAAGTATATATTAATATATACAATATGTAACAAAAACCCTGTGGTTCCCATTAAGTACGTTATCAGGATCATTATTCAAACCTATAAAAATATTTTTTTATCCTGAATAATTTTTTTTAATTTAAAAAAAAATTGTATGCAAACGTATGTGGGACGTACTACCTACGCATTGTTTGTGGAGTGAGAGGTGTGTCAAGACCCCGCTTTAATTAGCTTTAGCATCGGCTAGTGTCAGTAAGAGGTAATAAAAAAACATAAAATTAAATTATTTTTTAATATAATTGGAAAAAAATTATGGTCCATTTTTTAAAAAAAAAAGTTATTTCTATAGGTTTGAATACTGATCCTGATAACATACTTAACGGGAACCACAGGGATTTTGTTACATGTTGTATAATTATATTATAATGTTTGCAGAGCATCTTCCGCCCTCCCAGGTCTCGAGCGCCTTCAGAGACGTTCTTCAAACTTATTCTTCCTCTTATCTCTTAGCTAATTTATTTTAAGGCCTTAACAGTGGTTGAAATGCCTAAATCGTGGATATTTAAGTAAAAAAATCCCTTTGTCATATTTTGCAAAATTTCTCCAAAACGGCACAAGCTTTTTAAATAGTTCTTACACTAAAAAAAAAGGTCTTAAAAATATTAATATTTTTAATTGAGAGTTATTTTTATTCCCCGTTTTATAAGAGAATATATAATTTTTTCCTGAAATTGAATATATTTGCGCAAGCGCGCATGCTCCGTCGCACTGTCGCCCTGTCGCAGCCGTTTTCGGACATCGTTGAGGGTGGACCGCGCGTCGGTGTTGGAGCGACTTCGTTCAAATATATATTAGTTTTTTAGAAGTTTATACTCAATAATAAATATTTTTATGACTAAAAATAATTAATTTAGTTAATATCTGTACACTGGTAACTGTAAATATTATTTTTTAAATAAATTAATTTTTAAAGTGCCCAAAGAAGAAGAAATTTTCGCGGTGACGTTGATTACTGAAATTGAAAAATGCATTTTTATATAATATAGACGTGGAACGACCAACATCGTTACTTAGATTTCGTAAGCTTTTAATACCTATGTAATTTTATTGTTGCATATTTTTATTAATTAGTTAATACTGAATTTTATAATTATGTATTACAATAAAACGCTGTTTTTATGAGTATGATTTTATAAAATATTATTGGGGATGGAAATATAGATACAGATACTTAAATTTAAGTACACTGTTATCAAATTAAATCAAACAATTTAAATAAATAATAAAATGGTGCTTTCCTAAGTATAAATAACTATATAAAGACATTTTTGAGTTTATGGTTTTTTTAATGGTAGAAAAACTATCATCTAAAAAATGTAAAAATTTCAAATTGGAGAGGGGTTTCTCTACGTGATAAAGTTAGAAATAAAGATAATCGCAGTAGAACCAGAGTAACTGACATAACCCAACGGAATGACGACTCCGTGGCGCAGTGGCTTAGCAATGAATTGTTGCGCTGGGGGCCGCGGGTTCGAATCCCGCACGGAACAAGTATTTGTATAGCCTACAAATAATTGTTCCGGGTCTGGATGTTTGTCCTTGTACAATTTATGTTTGTAAACTGCCTCCACGACACAAGAGAAAATCCTAGTGTGGGGGTAACGTTTTTAAAAATTGAAAAAATTGAATTGAATATTAAAGTGAAATGTCAATGGGCTGGCTATATAACTTGAAAAATCGATAAAAAATAGGAAGAAAGGTTCTCGAGTGGCAACCTCGTACAGGTAAGCGAAGTAGTACTCAACCTTTATTCCTCTTCACGTATTCTCATACGTTTTTCTTCTCACATACACACACACACAAATAGGTCGCAAATAATACTTACCTAGTACTATTAGGCAAGACCGAATAGGTTTTTGTTGAGTCAGTGCAATTCACCATCTTAGGCTACATAACCACTTACCGATGGGATTGTAGTTGCTTTACTACTTGTTGGGTAAAAAATAGTAAAAAAAAATTCACCCTGTGAAAATTTGCATTTAGATATCATTTTCTAACCAACCATAAAATATGATGAGAATATATATATATAAGTATAAAGGTTGCCTCACATGGGACAGTAATAGTATAATATTATATCTTCCATTAACTACGCATGAAAACTTTTAAAATCTCTGAATCCCGAGGTATGTCCATATTAAGAAGCTGAATAGAGCCACATTGATGCATGATTGCATGGGGATCGTTTTGTAATTTCATGTCGTTACCGAAAAAAATTGTACGTATTTCAGTTGGCGGTTTGCAAAACACGATTCCACAAAAATTCACTCAATAGAAAATAATTGCAAAGTTGCTTCTGAAAATATTTAAATTTTCAACGTCAATTTTTTCTTACGTGGTAAAGTCATGCTGCAGCTGTATTAGTAGTAGGTATAGTTGTAGCACGAATGGGTCGGCTCGACCGGGGAAGGGCCACGCTGTCACAGAATACCATGTAAAATAGCAGTTTAACCCTGCTGTGTTTCGTATGGTGAGTGTAGAGAACCGGAGAACCTTTTTACTTTAAACGCAGCATTACATCGTACGTAATCGAGAATAGATGTAGATGTCTATGGGCCGTATCAACCACTTACCATCAGGTGGACTGTGTGCTCGTTTGTCACCCTTATTCTATTAAAAAAAACTTTCTGAGACTTTAGTAAAATAATGTTAAATATTGTAAGCACTCGTACAATAATTATGTGTCTCATGTTAATAAAGCTATTGGGCTATTCTGATTTTTAATAAAGTGATTTTACTTTATAGGTTAAATAATATATTTACCCTTCTATATCAAGAACCGTTTTTTCTGTCACTCCTATTGAATTTTACAGTGCTTGCTGAAATTAAGCATCTTTAGATGGATCAGAATCCCGCGCTGATCCGGCTGTTAGATATTGCAAAAAATAATCGAATATATTTATTTTTACTTTCATGCCGAAGACTACCTTGTTTTATTTTATTACGGTCAAATAATATTTATTAGGTTATAAAGCAAGTATTTACAAATGTTTTCATTACTTTGTTATTCTATTGTTTACAGTTATTATCACGTCTTAGCTTTACACCAAGAATTACATTAGAAATATATATATATATATATATATATATATATATATATATATATATATATATATATATATATATATTTGTTTTTTTTTACCAGTAGAGTTTCAACACAATCTTTAAAAAGTTTAATGAATTAAAAAATGCAATAACTATATAATTTCAAGTCAGTGTTTTACAATTAAAGATCAGTTATAAAGAGCCAAAGTTCTTATTTTCATTTTGATTAATATAATTCGAGACTCAAATATATGTGACAGGGCTTTTTATCTGCAATAATAATTTTCATCAAAAATAACATAGACTTATAAACGTCATATACACGGTCAATCATACTGAAGATTATCAATAAATTTAAAAGACTATTTCCAGTATAATGACCCGAATATCATCATAAATACTTGACTGGCACACTTAAAAGTTTTATCACATGGCTAAATGATTGACTATTATATTATGATAAGGTCATGCTTTTCTATAAAAATTTGCAAGAAATTTTAAATCACGGATCTATTGGTTTGTTTTACTTTTCACTTAATTAGTGAAAAACTAGATGGACTGATCTAAAAGTTTACTTTCTTGTGTAAAAAGTGCTATTTAGAATTTTATGCAAATGATAATTAGTTTCTATGTAAATAAGTGTAATAAAGCGGGTTATATTCAATGGTAGCGGCCATCCATATTTGTAAAGCCAGCTTCATTTTCTGTACAGAAACCGGCAAAGTGTTGCTCAAGGCACTATAAGCAAAGCAGCTGATAAAAATGTTACACTCATAACTGTTAACAAAAAGTGTTTCTGAAAATGGTCTTATACTCGTAGATAATAATAACTATTCCGCCGTGTTTGGTGTAGGAGCTATTATTAGGAGAAGAGGTAAAATTTTGTTTTAGAGATGCGCAATCAATATTGTTTTGTCTGCAATTGAGCATAAAATAAAAAATTACTTCAACCAAAGAGCATAACTGGCATTATACTCAGGCCCATGAATTGGTATGGAAAAAATAATTTTACCAGGTTTCAATAAATCAATCAAAATTCAAAAAAAAAAAACATAAATATTAAAATCAAAAAATGTATATATGTATGTCTATACATACATATAATGATTTATGGCTGCTTAGTAACTGACGGTGACTCAGTATAACATCCTACAGTCACGCCGAAACTAAGAGAAGAGAATCACTATAGAAAAGGTAAAAATTTATTGCGGAAATTTTGTGATATAATTAAAAAAATTACAAATTTATCCAAGTTAATCTTACTTAGTCTAACTTATCCTTATGCGTTACAAAAAAAAACAAATAATAAAATAGTGAGATGGCGTCAGTTTTTAAGAGTTTTTAAAGATATAACAAAAATAAACAAAAAAATAAATTTCAAAAAAGTTCAGTATTTAATTCATTATATACCGCTGACATTTAATCACGCCTTTCGAAACCACGCCAGTTGTAAACAATAATAATAAAATAATAATAATCATCTTTATTCAGGCAAATTACACCCATATCCAGTAAAATCAATAAATTTAAAATCAGTCTCCTAAATTTTAGCAATAATTAAATCAATGTCAATACAAAATAATAATTTTAAAATAATAAATCCAGTCAATATAAATAGGCAGTAATGTCAGTATATAAATAAAATAATGAAATAAAATAACATAAAATTAAAATTAATAAATAAGTAACAGAATTACACACATTTATTAGTCTAGAGACGAGATCAATAATTAAAACTTTCTCTGAGGCAACTGTGCTGCAATAAATTAAATTAAAATCAATCTACACAATTAAAGTAATACAATACATAAATCAATGTCAACAAGATAACAATTTTAAAATAATACATCCAGTCAATTTCAATAAGCATTAATGTCAGTATATAGAATAATCTAAGCAAATAAAATAAAATAATACATAATTAACAAAAAGAAAAAAAAAAAGAAAAACACACTTTTATTAGACAGGAGACGAGATCAATCAATACTTTCTCAGAGGCGGCTGGTCTGCGACATGCCTTTCGCAACAATGCCGGATAATATAACAGTCTAACCTTCCTGAGATCATCGCTAAGACAGTGTTGGAGCTGGCCCGCACTCTGCGCACCAAGGACGCGGCCCGCTTGCGCATGGTGGCATTGAAGCAATCGGTGCGCGCATCCGCAAACATACCAGAGGCGCTACAAAATCGAGGCAACCCCATCACCGCCCTAAACGCATTATTGTATTGGACGCGGAGGACGCTGTAACTCTTCCTACTGTAATTAGCCCATAAGCTGCACGAGTAGAGCGATGTGCAGAACGCTCGGAAGAGCGTAACCTTGACCGCCTTTGAACACCGTGCAAACCTACGGGCGATCATGTTAGCTCTGACAGACAGCGCCCTCCGTTCCCGGTCCATATCAGCGTGATCCTTTAGGTCGATGGTGAGTAAATGCCCCAGATATTGAAACTGTTTAACCCTTTCCAGGGGTACACCATTTAATTTTATTTGAGGTATATTATCAGGACATTTCGCACCAGCGGCCTCAAAGATCATGTATTGACTCTTTCTGACATTATACAACAATCCGTGGCCACATGCATATTCCTCGCATTTCCGTATCAGCTTCCTCAGGCCGCAGACCGATGCACTCAGTAGCACCATGTCGTCTGCGTAACTCAGATTATTGACACAAACACCGTCAATGTGGCAGCCGACATGCTGACTGCTAAGCGCTACGATCAGCCCGTTGATATATAGATTAAATAGCGTTGGTGATGTTAAGCCACCTTGCCTGACTCCACACTCAAGCCGATACGGATCCGACATTACCCCCGCCCACCTGACACTATTGGCCTGGTTTGCGTACCAGTACCGGAACATGCTGATAAGTTCTTGTGGCAAGCCTATACTTTGCAGCTTGTCCCACAGCAGGTTATATGTCACCAGGTCAAAGGCCTTGGATAGGTCGAGGAAGCACGCGTACACAGGCGTCCTGCGATCAGTGTAGTATTTGACGGTTTGCTTTAGACACAATATGGCGCTTTCAGTGGAATAAGCGAGGACGAAATCCAAACTGGTTATCGTGGAGCGTTACATGTTTATTTAACTGTGTGTTGAGCAAACCGTCAAACATCTTTGCAATTACGGTGGCAAGAGAAATGGGCCGATAGTTACACTTGTCAGTCAAGTCACCCGTCTTGTTCTTCACTATGGATACCACCACGGTTTTCATAAAATCTACGGGCAGGTAGGAATGGCTCACACACAGAGAGTAGAACAAAGCCAAGACCCTAGGTAGGTGAGGTCCAGCATGTTGCAAGTGCTCAACACTAAGTCCGTCATGTCCCGGGGACTTGCCTCCAATACTTGACAATACTTGTGTGAAAAATAGTGTACACAAGATAATTAAGAACAGACAAAATCTTCTTTTGAAATTTCCGCCGAGTTGTAAGTAGAAAGCCAAACAGGTCATGTGTCAATTTTAATTAAATATATTTTATATGAAGTGATCTTGATTACGTTTCATCAATTAACCATTGGTAAAAATGAAATTAGGATTTTTACAATTGTGTTTAGAAGAAACATTTTTAGTTAAACCTTGCAGCTTGTTCATTATTTTTATTATAAATACCTATAAATGTATATATTATTAATAAATAATTCCCATAATATTTTGTCTTATTTTTTATTTTGCCCTATCTGCAACGTTCTACGCTCTATAGAAAATGTGGCGTATGACATCACTGACAATCTCTCGAACATTTTATCTAGGTACAAAGATGTTTTACGTTTTTGTCGCCTCCACATGATATTTTTGTCACCATAAGGTACCCTTCTGTATCTGAAACGAATATGATGATATAAAGTAATAGGCTATACAAGTCCCTCTACTGGGCACAGGACTCTTTTTTATTTCTGAGAGGGTTTTATGGCAAGGAAATGCCCGCCGCGCTGCCCCAATGCGTGTTGACGAAAATTGCGATTACAAATTTCATTCGTGCTGTCGGGGATTAAACCCGGGAAAAATTTACAGCGAACGCTTTGACCCAGATCTACTAATACGACACAAATAAATACGATTTAACATATATAATAAAAACTCTTACGTACTTGAAACTTCAACACTTGATAGCTCGTGATGCCTACCGGACAAAGCTTACAGCACCACACCGTGCAATGTAATTGAAGATGCGTAACCGCGACATAATTTTCAGTGATGCGCAAGCATAACAGGCAGTATGTCACTTATATAATTGTCATCTTTGCAGTCTATTAATCTTTGCCCTTTATAAGTAATAAAGAACGAAGTCGCTAGACAGTGTTGACGTCTGCTAAAATCTCTGCGATCGCCGTTTCGTCACGGTCATTCAGGCTAGTTAAAGCCTTTATATATTCAAAAACATCTTTCTGACATTTTTCATACTCGTCTCTTACGATACCAGTGTATAAATAAAATAAAGTTGACTATGATGACTGTCAGAGTATTGGCGGTTTACGAATATCCATTACCCTATGTCGTCCCGTGGGTGTCCTAAGAGCTGACAGAGAGAAACAAAATAGGAGATGGGCAGCAGCGTCTTGCTAATAACAACTAAAAGAACTGCGGTTTCTAACCCGTCTCTATGTGACATCTATGGCAAATATCTCCCCTGTCTTTGGTATTTGATAGGATTTTGTTTCTCAGAATGACAGTAATGGTGACGGTAGAGTAAACTTACAGCCTATATACGCACCACTGTAAAGCACTCACCTCGCATTTCAGAGAGGTTTAGGGTTTATAGGCAAGGAAATGCGTGTCGGCGGGTTTCACTCATCTTCTTAAAATTGTTTCATAATTATTCAGACACTCAGGTTTCCGCATAATATTTTTCGCTTCGCTTTACCAAACAAGAACAAGACGTAAATAAGCACTTAAAATGCAATCAAAAACTTTATTGGTGCCGACGGATAAATACATACATACATACATATAATTACGCCTCTTTCCCGAAGGGGTAGGCAGATAACACTTCTTTCCACTTGCTACGATCCTTACTTACTTGTTTCGCTTCTTCCACTTTCATTATTCCCTTGATACATGCTCTTCGGTTGAGGGTACTTTTGAGCTGGCCTTTTTTCTAGACGTCCCTGATTTGGTCTAGAAATGTCCGCCTAGGTCTACCCCTAACAACAATTTCATTCACACTCGCCTTATACACCTTTTTTTTCGTCAATCGTTTTTCATTCATTCTCTCGACATGGCCAAACCATCTCAGCATACCTTTCTCAATTATTGTTACTACATCTTCTTTCAGAGCAAGTTTCCTTATCTCACTATTTCTTATCCTGTCACTCAGTTTAACTCCTATCATACTTCTTAACGCTCTCATCTCAACTTCATTTAATCTGCTTTCATGTTTCTTCTGCCATACCCAACTTTCTTTTCCGTACATAAGTGTCGGAACCAATATCCCCTCATGCACAGCCAAACGAGCCTTGTTAGACACTTTCCAACTGTTCATAAAGGAGTGCAAAGCTCCATTCACCATGTTTCCTGCATTCACTCCTCTTTCGGTATCACTCTCATACTTGCCATCTCTCGTAAACTTTGAACCCAGATACACAAACTCCTCCTAAAATACGCAAATTCATTCCTCACTACTCTATCATAGGACTTTTCTAAATTTTTTTTCTAGAAAAGGATAAATAACCTGAAATAACATGATATCCACAGGAATCGTGTAGGTATACCTAATACTGTAAGTATATCTACTGTTTGTATGGCCTACTAATATTTAATCTATATTCACTACGAAACTTTGTCGAATAATAATCACGTGTTAGGGTAACAGGTTCTATGTACATTACTAAAAGCCAGAGTTCACGCAGTACCTTAAACGCTTACTCAGTAAATATATAGGATCTATAGGGTAAACATTGCTAACGGTTGAAAGATAATTTAATTTTGAATTACGTAAGAAATTCTGTTCTCGATGTCTGACCAAGTAACGAGGTAAATATTTTATATCGTTATTTTTATCGTTATATATATTTCATCATGTTGAAATTTTCAAAAACTTATTCAACGATCTCATTTCGAGTATTTGAGGCATATTTAAAGATCTTACACCAAAATTTGCTGAGATAGGAAAAATACCTCACATGAAAAGATTATCATTTGAGATATCGCATATCGATATTATAACTCGAATAATCGATGAACAAATTCTTTCTAATCGGCTCGATCCACTAACCTTTTAAAAAGGTATAGCATATGCTATTTCTATATTATTTTCATTTTTGTAAGACCAGAATCTGAAATTATATTGCCATTTTTGCTACAGATGGGAAAAAAAGTGTTTGTGATGAAAATGCAGTGAAGTTATCCGCAAGAAAACCAAATTAAGTGGCACAGTACAATCAAAATAGGGCTCAGTAAGCTTAAGTGAAATTGGGCCGTCCATATAGCTCAAAGAACCTACTTACTACCCTATGAGATTTTTTCCTGAATCGTGGAGGCGTGTTACACAAGCAATTTGAACGTGGAAAATCATCCAGACCGGAACGGTTATTTGTAGGAAGACCAAATCTGACAGTGTTGGATTCGAAGCAGTGGTAACGCAACTTTGCCCACTCCAATGTGCAATTTACCAACGCACCTTTAGCAAATGTGCAATAAATTGCAATTAATTTTTTAAACTTGTAAGAAACTCTAAAATATTAAGAAGATCTTCGCCGCCTTACTTCATTACTTTTTCTTTCTTAATTTTATATTATGATGTAACAAACTTTCTACAATTTTCGCAAAATTAATTACATTTCCTGGCTTGTTATTTTCTTCCAGCTTTCTTTCACTCTTAAAAGGGTTCATTACCGACTTAATGCCATTCAGCTGTAACAGTCTCCGCTTAAATAGATTCATTAAGGAATTATGCAAGAAATAAGACAATGAAAGTTTTCTTACAAAATTCGAAGTAACATAACGTTGTGCAAATACAATGTTGCCGTAAGTTTATAAACTGATAAAAATGAAAATTTGATATATATTTAAAAATATTGATTTTAAAACCACACCCTAAGCGTATTTTTGCCTAAAAGTCTGTCTAGGTTGAAACTCTTTTATCTATTTAAGCTGCCAAATAGTAGTGCTGATGGTGTAACCTCTAAACAATGCAAAAATATATTTATTTTCTCCAAACAATGTTTTATAGATAGCTATGCTATGAGTGGATAGGTGATACTATAGTCAACATAATAACATATACTATTACGAACCAAAATTACTCATATTCACACATGTATAAGACTTCTTTTTTGCCTAGCTTTCCGTCTGGATATGTACCATACTATTAAATACTTGTGTCGTCAAATAGCAGTGCTTGCATTGCTGTGTTACAGTCTAAAGTGATTAGGATCCAATACAATGAGGGCTAATAATGTTCCACTCACCAGATGTCGCTAGTTATGACTGGGGTAAAGTTTTTGTTACATAGTGTCAGTTAATTGAGAAATTAGTTTTAAATAATAGTTGATCATTATTTAGAGTATTATATTAATACACAACACAATGCGTCCGTGGTTTGATTTTTAATTTTTTGCACATTATAATTCTTTTTTTTTTAAAGTCGGCTTTTAGTTATATTTATAGCTTGGTTTATTCATTTCTAATGTAATTAATATAAAATATAACTAATAATATAGAAAGAAACCTTAGATATTATATTTTTCTAAGAAATTATCGTCCCCGCTATGAAATCTGTCAAATATTTTACCTCACTCTAAAGTGGCACCGCCCTGGTGGCAGAAAAAGTCGTGGATGCCCTCATTACAGGAGTGATTACGCATCTGTAGCCTACTTTGTTTGAAGACGGCTGAGTGTCCTTAGAATGCAGTAGCCACTTACCATCAGGCGAATTGTAAGTTAACGCGTCACATCAGTTTTATATAAAAATGACTACGAATCTCCAACAAAAAAAAAAGTGTGGAACAACATCTTTCAACCCACCTTATTCGCTTTAAATCTGAAACAAATGACTGCGATCACGGATCTTATAGAATTTTATTTATTTAATTATTTATGAAAACTTCATACAATATGATGAAGACATTCTCTACCAGTCAACCTTAGGCTGATGCAGAGAAAAATATGAAGTTACTAGGTGTGTGAAACGCTAAAAGACAATAATATAAATTAAATTATATAAATATAAAACAAAATAATACATATATCCATATAAACTTACATATCAAAAATTATTTAATACATGCAAAGTCTTTATATATAAAAATTACGTGTCACATTGTTTGTCCGCGATGAACTCCTAAACTATAGAACTGATTTCAATGAAATGTTTCACAATGTGTGCAGTTTGGTCCAACTTGAGAGATAGGATAGTTTTTATCCCCGATAAGTAACCCTCAGATTTTTTTATTGTGAATTTAATGATTTTTTAGAACACATGGTCGTTGGAAAGGGCAGAACAACGTCTGCCTGGTCAGACTATTATAAATAAATTATGTACATAAAAATAATAAATTACATACAATACATAAAATATAAATAAATACTACTAATGAGATTATTCTGCTATTTTTACCATTCGAAAAAGAAAATGTTTTTATATTGTTACCTACTGCCATTGTTTTACTTATTTTGCTTACGGTAAAAGCTTCCCGGCATTTAACGTCGGTGTTCTACTTTTGCAACTGCTAACGTCTTTATAATTAGTGTAATTTCATTTGACTAACAAAATGGTATTGTTTTTGTAAATTGCACGCATGCAAAAATGTTGAGAAAATAAACGAACTACGGGGCATATTGTATGCAACATTTTCAAATAAATTATCATTTGTATTTCAGATATTTTAATCATTCACTAAGGTAAATATGGTGGATTTTCTTTAGTAAACCGAAGGAAAAATCCTCATAGTAGAGTGGATTCGCTACGATCGCCACGCTTGGTATATAGACTTGCGATCTTTGTACACATGTGTCACCTTTGACGTTGCTTCCTCTCACCGGTTGATAGAATTTGTTTCGTCTGCGAGATAGATAATATCAGCATCTATCGGTAGTCACAAAAACTTCTGGGCCCTCTGGCTAAAAAAGCAACTTTAATAAAATTAAAGTTGCTTTTTTATATGTAAATTTTATTAAACACGATAAAATCCATAAAATTTAGTTTCATTTAATGTGTAGTCTTCGCGTAATTATAAGAATTCATTACATAAATTTTATTTCAGTATCAATTACAATAATAATAATAAAATGGAGCGACAAACGAACTAACAGTTCCAATTGATGGTAAGTGGCTATTATAGACCAAGGACCCTGCGACCAACTTCAAACAGACAATCGTTACAGATAACGTTGTAACCCCCGAGGGCATTTTTTTATATAGGATAAGTCTGATAAACAAGCACATAGTTCACCTGATGGTAAGTGGTTGCTGTGGTTCATCGACATCTACATCTATCCTCGATTACGATACAATATGCAGATGCTTTGTCACCCGTGAGGGCTAAGATGGAATGCCTTGTTTTCACTAAAAAGGATCGCCGGTTCTCTACACTAACTTACGAAACACAGTAATTAAGTAATCTGTGACAGTAGCATTGGGGTGCTTTTGACGTTGGTATTTTTTGAGAGCGTGGTAATTCTCCGATCTCGCCGACCTATTCGTACTTCAAATATAAGGATAAAAGTGACAAGTGTGCTTGCACATTCCACCTGATGGTAAGTGGTTACTGTAGCCCATAGAAATCTACATCTATCCTCAACTACGAATCAAAATACAGATGCGTCCTCAGCCGTGAGGATTAAGATGGAATGCCTCTTTTCTAATAAAAAGGGTCTTCGGTTCTCTACATTAACAATACGAAACATAGCAGCATTAAGCTGCTATTTTACGCTGGTATTGTGAGAGCGTGGTACTTCCCCTGTCGAGACAACCACAAGAAAAATTTATTAACTCTCTATATGATTCAGATTCGGACACAGCAATACCTGCATTGCTGTGTTTGCTGTTTACTAATGCTTGATGGCAGAAATACGTAAGAAGATGATACTTAGGCAGAAAAGGTGTCCAAGATAATAATGCAGATGCGTTACCATTTTTTTTAATTTCTCATCCCTCTTCTTTTTAACTCCCGATGAAAAGAGGATATATATGGTACTCATATCCTAATTATTTTGCAATAATTAAACTATATTATAAATTATAAAAAAATATAAAAAATAAATTTTAGTTTATAATAGGTTTAATATGGCCCCTAGAGGGGCGAATTAAGATAATGAACCAGACTTCAATAAAAAATATATTTATTTATTTTGACAGAGTTACAGTAAGAAGTTTATTACTACAATATTCAATATTAAATGATCACAATTCTCTATTTATACTTAAATTATATGTAACAAAACTATTTGCTAAGCTTATTTACTGCATACGCTTGACCCAGATGGGATTGCTGATGATGTGCGAACGAATGAGATTTGGCAGGGGTGCTCAGTCTTAACTCCTCCCCCCTCAAGAGAGAAATTATCCGAAGGTGGCTCAAGCTACTTCGGAGAATTTCGAGAACATAATTTGAATTTAATTAAAATGCTACATTCTATACAGATTACTATAATGAGATATAAACTTATGGTCCATACACTGATTTCACTTGTTACTAAGGATTTTGTATTTATTTCGTTATCACTGAATTTAGCACTATTTATTAGTTCTTTTATATCACTGAAGTCCACGTTTCTTAAATCTAACTGTTTTGCTTCTTTCTTGATGTCATCCTCTCGTACGGTTGGCATCTCGATTGTGGGCAGCTGAAGTTTGATATTCGCAAAATACCTCGGAGCGTTGATGAATGTGTCTCCAACCTGTGTTCTGCATTCTTGATTAGGTATCATTATATACGTGCCTTGCACTTGGTATTTCTGTACATGTTCTGGACAGTGTTCAGTTATTATCAAGTCCTTAGTGGTATACAGTAGCCAATAGTTCTTGAAGATCCTCTGAATTTTCAAATTCTCTAATCATATATTATGTTGCTGGCAGCTACTGTGGTTGGTTTTTATCTGCATTATTTGTTCAATACATGTTTCGGCTGGATACTCTGCGGGACTTTCTTCTGAGCATAAGAATTTTTCACCGTCGATTTCTTCACATGGGCTCACCGCTGATCTGTATTTCAATCTTTTCACCAATAGAAAAGGATATGATGGGATTATGATATGGGTAACATCGGAATTGGATATTGGAATTGGTATTATTTTGTAGTATGTGTATATGTCTGGTTCAATTAGCGGGATATCTAATACAAAAACTAAACTATTCCTATTGATATACGATTTAACTACTATATTTCTTTCTAACTTAATTAAATTTTCCTTATTTGCTGGGTAAATCAGTTTGGCATATTTTTCTATTTTTATTAACATATTTAATAGTTCTGTTGAATTTATGATTGACTGATGTAAAGTATGTAATTTACTAAAAGCAATAGCTGTTTCTATTTCTTGTATTACATCTAAAATTGTTCGAAAGTTATTCAAAATTTGATATAAGGTATTTAATATTGTAACAACATTTTTAGAGACCTTTCCTTATGAATTATAGAATCTATTTCCTGATATTGTAAACGATTGACATTCGAATTTATGTCTTCCTACGCATTAACAAGCTTGTTAAATGCTTGTTGTAGCAAAGTGACTCGGTTTTCGATCAAATGTTCTCTATTATTCACCTGACTTATTTGTGAGTCGAAGTGCTTAGCGTCTTCTTCGTCTAAGTTACCTGAAATAACTTTAACTAAGGAACCTAAAGGACTAAATATGGCTCGTTTACTTATTTTAGATATAGGTAAAATCTGATGTATTTTATTATTTGTTAAATCTATGGATGTTTCTATTTGCTTAATTAACCCCCTAAATTCATCTCCAACTTCACTATTATTACTAATAATCTTACTTACGCAATTATATTTTTCAGTATTAATATCTATTTGTTCAACTACCAACTTTAAATCTAATGTTTTCAAAATGGTCCACGAGTTATTCCTGATCACTGCCATCCCAACTTTCAGAGGAGCTATCCCTGGATTGGTGTTCAGGTTCTGTAGATCTAGGCCGTTGGACAGTTTTGCCAATGCCAGAAGTACTAGCCACGACCTGTGGAGGACGTTTAATATTTTTATAGCTACTCTAGTTTGTCTCTTATTAAGTTTAACGGGTATTATATTATGATCCGGTTTCCCTATGACTTTGGCTTTTTCAAAACGTGGCTTGTCTTTTGCTTTTCTTGTCCTAGTAGTTTTCATAAAAATATCGTCCCCTTCTTTAATTTCTGGGACTTCCTCACCTCCTCTTTTTTCTCTAACCTTAATCTTATCTGCCTGTAATTTCTCGGCTACATATTCATAAAGGACTTTAAGGCATTTTCTGTGGTCTTGTAAGAGCTTTTGCATCAAATTACGTTCTCTATCTATATCGAAGACGTTACCTGAATCGGTGGTACCGAAAACAATTTCAAATGGTGTAAATGTTGTTGCGGAATGAATACTATTATTATAAGCCATTATCGCATATGTCATCACAGAGCAGGCATCAAGATCTGTTTTATCGTACTTAGCTAATCTATATATTTCGTTAATGGTGGAGTGGAATCTTTCAACTATTGCCATGGAATTAGGGTTATTTGGTGTTCCTATGTGGAGCTCTATTTTATAAAGATTTAGAAGTTCTTTTATTAATTCGTTATTAAATTCTGTACCCGAGTCGCTATTTATTTTCTGTGGTAAGCCATACATACTAAAGTATTTAATTAAGGCTCTTACAACTTCAGGGGTACTGCGATTTGGGATGTTTATTGCTCGCCCTAACTTACTGAAAGCATCGACAATTGTCAAATAATATTTACTTTCTATGAATAGTAGATCTATGAAAACTTCTTGGAACGGTGTGCTTTGACTCTGTGTTAATGGAATATGAGGTTTTATAGGTTTTCTTTCATATTTCATCTTTTTGCATTGTTGGCAAGAATTTATTATAGCTGTTATTGTTTCTTTCATATTTTGTCACCAATAATGCCGTTTTAATTTATTAAATGTTTCTTGGATCCCCCTATGACAAGTTTTACCCTCGTGATATTTTATCACTATCTCTCGTTGGTCCTGCTCGGAATCGGTTAAGTTAATAATTCTTTCAGTACATTCAACAAATTTGCAAGCTCCTTTTTTATATAATTGAATTAATACGTTTGAAAAATTTATCCTAAAAGCTGGGTCTTCGAAGTAGATGAAATATTTGTTTTTAAAGTCTACATATTCTTTCAGAAAGTCTTTAACTAATGTTTCATTATTTATTGGCATATGAACGTCTAAAATACGTTGATTTTTGTTAGACATGTCCGTCCTTGACCGAAAATTTATCAGCGAACCATGAATGAATAAGTATTTGAAGCGGTTTTGAGTCTATTGCTTCGTTTAGAATCGGAATGCCTTCGTGTTCCCTATTAGATACGGAGTTCGCTGTAACACCATCATCTGAGATTTCCATCAATTCAGGTTGTTTTTCACATTCCGTATCTGAGATTGACATAACTGAATCCTCCTTTTGTTTTCTTTTACGTATTGTTACGAATTCAGAGTTTAATTCTTTAATTATATCTCGAAGTCTTTCATCGTTATCGTCAGTATTTACGAAGATAGAATCTAAATCGTCATCTATGGCATTGATTCTAATTCTAGAAAGGGCATCAGCGTTTGTATTCTGTTGGCCTTTCTTTGTACTTAATTTCGAAGTCATATTCCTCGAGTCTTAACCTCCAGCGAGTGTTAATTTACTATTTGGTTCCTTAAGCGAATATAACCATGCCAATGGCCTATGGTCCGTGAAAATGGTGAACTTTCGACCATATAAGTATGGTCTAAAATATTTTACTGCCCATACTACAGCTAGGAGTTCTTTTTCTATGGTGCTATAACGACATTCCGTATCACTTAACGTTCTGCTCGCATATGCCACAGGTTTATCGTTTCCTATTGTACCTTGTGACAATACGGCTCCTATTGCAAAATTTGATGCATCGGTGGTTAAAATGAATGGTTTGTCAAAGTCTGGATACTGTAATAGGGGTGTATTGGTTAACAATTTTTTACATGTTTCGAAGCTTTGTATGTATTCATCATTAATTATTATTTTACGGTTCTTTTTGCAACAAGCCGTAAGCGGTTTCGTGATTTTAGCGAAATTTTTATAAATTTCCTATAGTAGCCTACAAGACCTAAGAAACTCCTTAATTCCGTTAGTTTGTGGTAGGGGATATTTTAATATTGCTTCGATTTTGTTATTGTTCGGTTTCAATCCTTCACTTGTTATAGTGTGCCCTAGATATAGTACTTCTTTCCTAAGAAAATGAGATTTATCAAGTTGGACTTTAAGATTAGTTTTTCTGAATCTTTCGAATACGGCTTTGAGCTTTTCTACATGTTCTGGTAGGATTTTTTGAGAGGATTATGACGTCATCTAAATATACTAGGCAATGTAAGCCTTGTAATCCTCGTAATACGTTATCCATTGCTCTCTGAAAAGTAGCAGGAGCTGTCTTTAAACCGAAGGGCATTCTATTGAATTCAAAATGACCAAAGGGTGTGCTGAAGGCTGTTTTTTAGTTTGTCATCCTTTTTCTACTTCTATTTGGTGGTAACCGGGAAGCTAAATCTAAGGTAGTGAAATATAAGCTCTTTCCTAGCATGTCAAATAGATCGTTAATATTAGGGAGTGGGTATTTGTCATCTGTAGTTATGTCATTTAGTCGCCTATAATCAACTACCATTCTCCATTTTTGTACGCCCGATGCATCTAATTTTTTTGGTACTAAGTGCACCGGTGCACTCCACGGGGAATGAGACTCCTGGATAATATTATCTCGCAACATTTTCTCTACTTGTTGCTTTATTTCCTTAGTTTGTGCAGGTGGTAATCTATGGGCTTTGATATTAATAGGGTCCTCATTCTTCGTCCTAATCTTATGCTTAACCTCGTTTGTGAAAGATAGCGGTATGTTCTCACAATAGAATATATCCTTATATTCCCTACACAATTTACCTATCACCGATTTTTCCTCTTCGTTCATGTGATCTAGTCTTAATTTATTTAAGTTTTCCTCTAGTAATATATCTAAATTATTATTTTTACTTTCTGTAAAATTCAAGTTATTGTTATATGTGTCATGAAAAATCTCAACTTTAAATGGTGACGTGACCACTAATTTTTGTTCACTGTCTGTGCAGTTTTGTATAACTGTGGTGGCAAAACCATCTTTGCAATTTACTATCGCGTCAGGCATTCGGATACCTTCTGTAAACTGTACGTAATTTAATATAGCTTCACCATTTAATACGTTGACTGGTAATTTAACTCTTAATTCGTAGCGAGGAGGCAGATTATATGTCTCTCTCATTGGCGGTGAATAAATAATTGGGATATTAGTATTATTTGTATATTAAGTGAGGTTTTTTCATGTCAATGGTAGCGTCAAGCGATTTTAAGAGATCACTACCTATTAACCCATCGTACCCTTTCGTCTACACTATATACATAAAACTTGTGTTTTTGTGGACTATGAAAGATACTCGGTAACTTTGCGTAGACAACTTCTCCGTGTTTACTGGCAGCGTGAGTACTAATAACCTCAAACGGTTCTAAGTATACCGAATCACTATAATATTTTTTTGCTAGTTCTGGACTAATAAATGACCTAGTACTACCAGTGTCTATCATAAAGACAGCTTTTAGTTCAGGTATACGGATATGTGGTAAATTTAAAAGTTTCGTGCAATTAATTTTTATTTTATTGGTCTCGTCGAGGCTAATATGTGAAAATTTTCAATTTCAGCCAAATCCGAATTATTATACTGATTTGATGTAATACATTGTTGCGAATTGCAAGGTTGATTTATTTCGCTATTGGTATAGTTTATTCTCCTTGAGTTAGCAGTTCGCATTGTTACATCGGTGTTCGAATTCGACGCCACAGGTGGCGATTGATATTGCGTTAAACGCTGAGTATGCGCAGGGGCATTGTCCGCGAAATACTGACTACGTTGTATCGGGCCCGGCGCCGGCGGTACTGGTGACCTAGTGGTCGATTGTTGTTGATAATTATTGCGATGGATATTATGACGATTGTTATTTTGCCTAAATTGAAATGAATTGTTTGACGAGTTAAAAGAGCGGTTATTATTAACGTAGGGTGACAAATTGTTCTGATTATGAAATGCATTTGCACTAGGTTGCTCCGTATGGGGAATATTTCTAGGTGAATAAATGTGAATATTGTTAGGACTCGGCCTAAAGTTTGTTCGATTAGACCGTGAATTTTTACTTTCATAAACTGACTGAAAGTTTTGTTCTTCTAAGACAATTTTCAAAGCGTCTTCTAGAGTAGTCACGTTCCGTAATCTCACAAGTCTAACTAAATATGCCGGTAAATTATAAAGAAACGCATTTAGTGAACTATGGTTATAAATAGATTGTTTCGCTAGACGTAAGTTCGGATCGTCAATCGTTTCGCTAACCATGGAAAATAAGACACTTCTCAAATGCTGTATACTGTGACAAAATTCCTGGTAATTTTTATTATGGTTTAATTTTAAGGATTCGAGTTCCAAAGCCAAACATTCCTCGGATCTCGGGTCACCAAAATGTTGGCTTAGTAATGTTTTTAATTCGTCCCAATTATTAATATGATCCCGTTCTCCAACTAGGTTCGCAGCTTCCCCAGATAACCTACTTGTAATAACGTGGAATAAATATTCGTTTTGTAACTGGCTTCCTCGGAATGAATGGAGTATGTACTCGCATTTTTTTATAAAGAGTGGTAAAAGTCTAGTATCACCATCGAAATTAGGGATAATTTTAACCATTTCCATAGGAACTCTCACTAAATTTTTCATTTTTCTTTCTTTTTGTTACAGAATACACTACCAATAAAAAAATAAAAAAATACTCTTCGGTTATTATTAAGTGAATGTATAAGGAAATTAAATGAAATAATTTAAATTCCTCAATTACTTAACTAATTAGAATGATTAACTAAGTGTGAATTTATCTACTAATTAGGCGTAATTAAACCCACGAAAACCAGAATATAAACACACAAAATAGGAGAATAAGAAGGGTAGGAAAATACAGATTGGTGAAGAAGATCTACTCACAGTGCTGCAGTTTTCCCCATGCTCCTTCTGGAATATTGGTACTCCGTCCTTGAAGTTGGTCTGCTTCTTAATAAATTTGTTTGTTTGTTTCTTCCCGATTAAAACGTTGAGACGTACGACCGATTTTTCTGCGAAAACTTTTATTCGCTACGAAATAATACTTGGTCTTACGGGTCCCTACCGACTGCGCCAATTAAGATAATGAACCAGACTTCAATAAAAAATATATTTATTTATTTTGACAGAGTTACAGTAAGAAGTTTATTACTACAATATTCAATATTAAATGATCACAATTCTCTATTTATACTTAAATTATATGTAACAAAACTATTTGCTAAGCTTATTTACTGCATACGCTTGACCCAGATGGGATTGCTGATGATGTGCGAACGAATGAGATTTGGCAGGGGTGCTCAGCCTTAACTGGCGCCTATGAGGTGCTAGGCTAGCCTAGGGCGCAGTCAACATTTAATCCGGCTCTGCCTCCGGACTTGAAAGAGTGATCTGAAGGTGTACTTCGATGACTGCTACTGGAACTCCTCGAAGTGTAGTAATTGCTGTGCCGATTTCTGGCTCGTTTTGTAAGTTCTGTTAGTGTTCTAAAGGCCGGCAACAATTCCCCTGGTTCCCTTGGTGTGGCAGTTGTTCATAAGCGGCGGTAGTCACTTACCATCAGATGAGCCGCATACTCGTTTGCCCCCTCTCCTATAAAAAAATAGTTATGATGAGACCTTACACCTGCAAACTTGATAGAGTAACTTGAAGGTGTACTTTGGTGACTGCTACTGGAACTTTTTGACGAATAGAACTACAATTTACATTTTTTTTAATTTTTTCAATATCATATGAGCATTATGAAATGTGCACTTTTGGATTTTCCAAACTTATTTTAATTGAAGTTTGACATAAAATTATCCCAAAATTGTAAGTATATTAATAAGTTTATTAGTGAAAACTTGTGGGTAATTAAATTACTTCAAAAATGTTAGGTATAATCATGTCATACCTAATTTTTTTAATGCGTTTAAGGCATACACGGTTGGATTTATCAATAGTTTTTAATCTTTATTGTACATCTTATAATAAGGAATATAAAAACTATGACTAAATTCCTTATGATATTCTCTACCAGGCAATCCATCCATTTGAGAAATTGTAGCAGGTGTAAACAATTCACTTCATTGAATAAATAAATAGGTAATAAAGTTGTAAGGTACAAAAATGCAAATAAATGGAATATAGTCAGTAAAATATACAAATTTAATATAAATCTACTATATAATAAAAAATAACAGATTAGTGGACACCAATAGTAGTTGCAAATTTTCACCGTCAAGTTATGAATGGAGATTATTTTGATATGCGTGCAACTAGTGCCATTTGCAACCGCGAATTTATTAATGGGCAATACGTTTATGTTTTTAGGTCCCAGTAAATATAAATGTTCTGTCTATCACCAATATTCATTTTTATTATAGAATGACTGCTTAAAATGGTTATTATAATAATAGTGAATACATTGATTTATTCATTCATTACAGCTTGTGTGAATATTTTAGGCGTGACTTTTCAGGATACGCTATATAGCATGTATTCACTAGAACTGGTAATATTGCGAGTCAGGAATTCAAATCTCGCATGAGACAAGTATTCTGTTACCTATAAGTAAATGTTAATGTGCAATTAATATATGAAATTCCAAAAATACGGGCTTCTTTTTTACTTATATTTTTTCACGTATTTTCTACCGATTTCAAAAAGGAGGAGGTACTCAATTTGACTCTATGTTTTTTTTGTGTGTTACCTCATAATTTTTTGCCGTGTAAACTGATTTTGATGATTTTTTTTTACTTGAAAGCTAATGCTTCTCATGTGGTTCCATATAAATTTCATCAAGCTCTGACTAATAGTTTTTGATTTATTCTTAATAATTTAAATTGAAGTCGGTTGTACAAAATATTTAATTTTAAATTATCTTCAAAACATTATTAATTAACAGGTTGCATTGTTTGTATGATTAAGAATTGGAGCAGAAAATAGTGCATCTTCCAAACAATTTAACCCTTTAAAACAATAACAACAGTACTCCTAGAATAGAACATTTAATTGTATGTGCGAGTGTCAGTGACGTAGATCATTCGGTCTTGGTTCAATGCTTGAGAAGTGGTTAAGTTAAGGCGACGTTGCAAAACTTTTTAAATGTTTCATGCCTTTGCAAATCTACCGATAAAACAGAATCATTTTAATTAAAAATTGAACATACGAACAAGTGATGTGCGAAGACCGAAACGATATTCATAATTATTGACTCGATAAAAAAATCTTTACAGGTGCCACTAAAACGTTATTTAAACGTGTCATCATCATCACCATCATCATTATCTTCAGCCTGCGGTAGTCCACTGCTGAACATAGTCTTCCCCTAAGGATTGCCACTTAGACCGATATACCAGCCACCCTGCGCAGATCGTCGCTTAAGAGGATTGTGAAGTGCCGATACGCGACGCGAGTAGGTATTTTCAAAATTGCTATCTGTTTTATAACGCACGCTCTGCCTCCCGCCGGGCTCCGGGCGTAAAAAACACAAATACAACATATTACACTAATTTTCACGCACACTACGATACCAGCAGCAGGAGCGTTTATTCATTCATAGCTATATTTGCGTACATTTACGACAAGTTACATAATGCATTTGTTTGTGTTACTTTGCAATTTTATTACATTGCATAATCAATGTAGACGTGGGGACTTACTACATATACCTTATAGAAGTGGGCTGCTATTTTGTTATGTAAGTATCTACCTATATACTATGTGAGTGATTATGAGATGAGTTACATTCATTCAACTAAAATAATTTTATACATTTTAGAATAGAAGAGAAAGACTTCGCCCGCGTTAGTTAGCCATAAAATATACTTTAAACTATTATGCTTCTATTTATTTTTCAGTGACTCCGAGATAGACAAATAATTACCAGACAGTATTGTGCAAGGACGATCTACTTCAGTTGGCGAAGGATTCGAATCTGACAAAGAGAATCAAAAAGAATACAATAATAATAAGTTATATATATATGTATAATATATAATACATGACTTATTATTATACATCACCGTCTTCGACTGTCGAGCTAATTATTGAACCAGAGTTAGTCAAGATTGAGTCCGATAAGTTGTATGGGCGAAGAATTGTAGAAATAAATCATTTAGCAAATAAAAAATATTTCAATTGCAATTTCATTAAATTAACATTTTGCAAAGAAACAAGATTAGGAAACATAATCTAAAAGTTTGGGAGTGTGGACTGTTTATTGATTCCGAAGATTATTATTTAGGGACAACTCCGGATGGGCCTATTGGAGATGATTCTCTAAATGAAAATGTCCTATTTCTGATTCTAAAATGCTATATTTGGAGGCCATAACTAAAAACAGATCAAATTTCGTTTGATACGAGAAGGACAAAAATAAACCATGATTACTATTATCAGGTCCAGGGATAATACATATCACTGGTAGGCAATTTTGTTTTTTCGTAGTATGGACACAACTTTTTCATGTTTTCGTACTTAATTTAATAAACCATGTATATATTTCGGCGTATGAACAAAATAAATACTATGATCACTTTTGGGCAGCAAAAATGCAGCCAAGGCCTTACTCATTTCACTTTTAATGTTTATTACCAGAAATGATTGATCCTCGAGTTCCTAGAGAAATGGCAGTTCGAAAAAGAGTGTAATTACGTAATATGTAATAATAAACAATAATTATTTCTTCAAGTTGTTACTTTTTATTTATTTACCTACCTACTTTATTGTAAACTCGAGATATTTTTAATTTAAAATCCTTATTCAATAAAGACTAAACTAATAACTAAATAATCGATAAACACTGAATAATCACAGACATTAAGTTTTTCATGAGAGGTATTATCTTTCTAGGTTATCGATATTATTTTCTTTTCCCTAGGCGATAATAATATCGATAACACCTCTAAAAGTTACAGCCTATATACGTGTCCCACTGCTGGGCACAGGCCTCCTCTCATTTCTGAGAGGGTTTTAGGGCAAGGAAAGGTCCGCCGCGCTGCCCCAATGCGTGTTGGCGAACTTCACGTGTTTTCGAAATATATTTTTTTCTTATTCATACATGCAGGTTTCTTCACGATGTTTTCCTTCACCGCCGAGCACGTGGTAAATCAGCACTTAAAATTGCTTTTAACAATTTCATTGGTGCCGGCGGGGATCGAACCCGGGTTTCTCGCGTACCTACTGTGAAACTTATAGCGAGCGCAAACCATCTGAGCTACCACGGCTCCAACACCCCTAACGTCACTACAATATGCCCCTGCCCCCGACCCGTATCGTGCAATAGAGAGAGTGGCAAGTCTTCAAGGCAATTGCCTACATTTTCTTTTTGAAATATTGTTTCCGGCGATAACGTTTTTACCCCCCCTAAAACTTTACAAAATAAGACAAATTTGGTCTTTTTAGATTCAGTACACTTTAATCTAGGCCTGTACGTTTTATTTTTTTAAAAATCAGTTTAGTTTAATTAAAAATAAATAAGAACGCTCGAGGAAGTTTTTAAGTCAAAACCTAATTACTTATATTGTCTACAATATTTCTTTAAAATAAAAACGTACAGGCCTAGGTTTTTGTCACATCTACAACATTTCTAAAAATTATTAAAATTGGATTATATTTACGGGTGGAAAAACGATATCGCTTATTGTATGAAAATTTACAGCTTCACAATCCTCTTACACTGGTAAGCACCATGTACCATGCAGATAATTCATATTGAAACCGTGTAAATGTTTTATGTTTTGGCTTACTATTCTCAGGTAACTAAATACTTTTTATATTTATCTTATGAAAAAATAATCAAAAACGAATTGGGTACGTGAAGTAAGGTAACGTTTTCATGTCTACAGATCGTGCTACGAGACGGCCTTAATTACAAGACCTCAGAAGACACTGCAAATGACAAGATCATTTTACTTAAGAGAATTGGAGAATAACCACCAGTGCCCAGTTGTTCTAATGAGATATGTTTTATTAACATATCCAAACTCTGTATTGACCTTATTTCTTAGGTTTGAATTACTTCTATTTTACGGAGAAATGCGTGTGCAGTTTTTGTGCGGATGCTTAAAAATATGTAATAGATAAAAGTTCTATTAGATTATTATTTGAATCAGGCGTTAGTTTGTGCAAAACATTAAATTAAATATGTTAAATTTAATTAGCTAAGACAAGCGTAAAAAATGTGTCCTACATAGTTTGAATAACACCTACCTTTGATTGCGTGTACTATTACCGTCACCATTAATCCCAATAGCACTAAACTAGGAAAAACCCACCATCGTCGATAATACGATACGTGCTTCGCCTCTAAATGAGGCGTCATCAGGAGAAATAGACTGCAATGGCTGAACGGTTACACGGTCTTTTAGAATGGGTGCAGTTGTTGGAGCATACAAGCGAAGCTCCGGAAGCTCTGGAATATATAGACAATAAAATGCTGTAAATATACTTTAAATATAACTGTGCTTTGTAGTATCTCTTGGGGGAGGCCTATGCTTAACAGTAGACTTGTAAAGAGCTGTAATAATAATAATGATATCGAAACTTTGCTTTACATCGATGGGAGTAGCTCAGTGCCAAACACGTGCAGATATTATTTAAAAAAATATATTTTTAGAACAATATGGATTCTACACCATACCTCACTATTTTGAAAGCCTTATAACTACTACTTTAAGTACCCAGCAAGATGCATACCTCCTTTAATTTTCTAGGAAGATCGGGTTGCCAATCTGCTAAAATTCCTGTTTGCAACTTTCATACATAATGATTACCTTCACCGCCGCACATAGTAAATTCTATTGTTGCCGGCTGGGATCGAACTTAGTTTTCTTGTATAATTATTATGAAATTCACGACGAATTCATAGCCCTAAAGATATCACGACTAACAGAGAACGTCTAGAGTAAGCTAGACGGTAACACGGCACGGAATCGTCAAGGTCATTCTGGTAGTAGATTAATTTACGCCATCACTAAAGGCGTCTTTTCATGTTTAAAGATAATACTTATTGTGTTACAATTACGTTAACAGAAACAATATCAATTTATATAAAGAACAACATCATAGCCTGAGGTTATGTTTGTATTATCACACATTAAAACCGCCCTTGGGTAGATCTGGTAAAATATATAAGAGAGGAGTTACAATAAATTCAGAATCATGAATTTGAGTACTTTTCTGCCGACTTCCAAAAAGGAGACGGTACTCAATTCGGGTGTATGTTTTTTTTTTTTTTTTTTTTTATGTGTGTTACCTCATAACTTTGTACTGGGCGAACCGATTTCGATGATTCTTTTTTTATATGAAAGCTGATAGTTCTCGTGTGGTCCCATATGAATTTGATCAAGGTCAGACCAATGGTTATTGAGTTATTCTTAAATAACCTATATTGAAGTCGGCTGTACAAAATTTTTAATTTTAAATTATGTTATTTCGTTTATGTAATATTCATATTCAAATACACTTTTTATTTGACAGAAGGTATTTTATTAATATTGAGCTCTGTTTAAAACAATACATCTTGCAGCTAAGATAAGGAGGAAATTACCCTGACTTTCTTTATAGAATATCAGTGACAAACGAACACATAGTACACCTGATGTTAAGTAGATGCTGTGGCCCATAAACATCTCTCCTCGATTAAGAATTATAATATAGATGCGTTGTTACCCGTGAGGACTAAGATAGAATGCCTCATTATGTGAAATAAGATTAGAAAGAGAGGTGGTTGAGCAAATTGATAAGTTTGTGTATTTGGGATGTGTTTTAGCAGAGATGGTAGATGTAGAAAGACGATCGAATGCAGGAAAAAGAGTAAATAGGGCTCTTCACTCTATTGTGACAAGTCAGAATGTTTCAAATAAGGCACGTATGGCAATTCACAATGCTGTAATAGTCTCTACCCTAATGTATTGTAGTGAAAGTTGGGTGTGGCAAAATAAGCAGGAGACTAGAATAAATGCTGTGGAAATGCGGCTATTAGGAGTATGTTAGGGCTGAGTCTGAATGACAGGGTGAGAAATAATGTGATAAGAGAACAGTGTGGTTTGCAAGATGTTTTTATGACCAGTATTAAGAAAAGAATGCTTCGATGGATTGGGCATGTACAAAGAATGAACGGGAAAAGAGTGACAAAGCAAATTTATGTTGCAGAAGTGAGCGGAAGAGTCGGTAAGGGACGCCCCAGATGAAAGTTATCGGCCAAATTGTATCGCATTATATCGCATATTGAAGATGGGCCAGATTAAGTGTACCCTTAACTGGATGTAAAGGAAGCGAGAGAGGTGTTTCAGGATCGTGCCAAATAGAACTCCGCACTCACAGTCTCTGCCTACCCTTCTGGTTGGCAGGCGTGAGTGTTTAAGTTATGTTTATGTAAATTTTCACGTGATAGAGCTACGCTACAACCTTATTATGGTGCAGCACGAATGGGTCAGACCGACAAGGGGCTACGCTCTTATAAGATACCAGTAATAACAGTTTATGATGCTGTGTTTCGTATGGAAAGTGTTGAGTACCGAAAACCCTTTCTACTAGAAACAAGGCACTGCATCTTCGTATTCTTAATCAAGAATAGGTGTGTCTGTGTGTTTGTCAATGTCTTTGGGCCTTATAATTCACTTATTACCATTAGGTAAGCTATGTGCTCGTGTGACCTTATATATTCAATTCTAACCTATTGATATAATATTTTTGAAGTGAAATCGATTTAAGATCGAGAAAATCGTTGCTTTCTGCCGAATATTCTTTTTTAAATAAAAAAAAAATAACTAATCTTTTCTTTCCAACACGTCCTTTCTATTCTATTCTATTTTACTTTTACTTTAATTTGAACCAAACAAACATACATTAATATAATATTATGTTTGGGTCTCGTGTGTTAATGTAATATGTTGACTAATTTCGTTGGTTCTTAATATCCATCAACTAAACAGGATAATATTATAGTGCCATTAATGTGCGTGCAATACACGGATAAATTTATTCGTGCAAACGTATTTGTGTTTGATATGGCGCTAAATTGCAACATGATCAAAGGTGACGTGGATAAAGTCTCAGGGTCAATCATAAAATATTAACAACCTTATGGAAATTTACTGATTTCTTATAATTACACAAGTAGCACAATAAAACAATTGTTAGGGAGTTTACCATATTTATTTAATTCTGGACACTTCGGGTGCTTTTAACGTGCGGGTTGTTAACAGCGGATACTGTATCCATTTAAGTCAATTTAATTTTGAACGTACGATCTAGAAACGTAGAAACTATTATCTGTTTCTGTGAGTTGCCAGATTAACAGAGACAATACTATAATCTGAATACAATATAATTTCAAATAACTAACTAAACGTCGCTGAGTACCGGGCTAAACTTGTGTCTGAAGTCGAGTCTTTGCTTAACAAAATCTCGCATTGGGGGCGACTAAATCAGTTAGCATGAGAATCTTTGACTTCGACGTAGCGAATAGTGTGCAGTTTCGTGGTCACTTGGAGGGGAAGGCAAAATTGGTTTCTAAAAAGCTTGGCGTGCTCAGCAGAGTTAGACAGTATTTCATGGCGGAACATCGCTTGCAACTTAACAAAGCGCATGTTCGGCCTCACATGGAATACTGTTCTCATTTCTGGGCCGGGGCACCTCAGTGCCAGCCCCTTCCACTTGACCACATCCAGCGCAGAGCGTTTCGAATCGTCCACGACCGAGTTCTTTCTGATCGGCTCTATACACTGGCAATGCGTAGAGATGTTGCATCTCTTTGCCTATTTTATCGCATCTATCACAGGGAGTGCTCTGAGGAATTGTACGGACTAATTCCAGCCGCTCAATTTCATCTCGCACATCGCGACAAAACTCGCGTTACCATTTATACCATCTGGATTATTGGCGGTCTACCACTGTGCGATTTAGAAGAAGTTTTATCCCTCGCACAATTTCCTTGTGGAATCGATTACCACCAGAGATTTTTCCAGACCGATACGATTTAGGAACCTTCAAGAAAAGAGCTTACACCTTTCTAAAAGGCAGGCATTGCATCCGCAATTCCCTTGTTGTTGCGGTTGTTCATGGGCGGCGGTAGTCACTTATTATCAGGTGAGCCGCATGCTCGTTTGCCCTCTATTCTAAAAAAACCTACCATGAGTACAAAGGTTTATGGTGTTCAGTTAATTCAATAAGTCAATGAATTCCCGATACCAACCACACCATCTGGATGATTGGCGGTCCACCTCTGTCCGATTTAGAAGATGTTTTCTTCCTCGCACAACTTCCTTGTGGAATCAATTACCACCAACAATTTTTCTGGACCAATACGATTTAGGGACCTTCAAGAAAAGAGCTTACTCCTTTTTAAAAGGCCGGCAACGCATCTGCGATTCCCCTGGTTTCCCTGGTGTTGCAGTTGTTTATGGGCGGCGGTAGTCACTTACCATCAGGTGAGCCGCATGCTCGTTTGAAGTTCAAGACCATAAGTGAATTTATTATTTAGAAAAAGCAAACTCGTAGAAAAAATAATAAGGAGCCAATATAATTCATCTTCTCTTTATCTTTATAATTATCTTCTTTTTTAATATTATAAAAAAGTGCTACTATGTACATAGGCTGCACTAAAAGTATCGGGAATGGAATATTTCCACTGTTCCTGTCATATTTAAATATTTTTAATTGAAAACTCCTTGGTTTAAATATCTAAAATTATAAATTAAATTATCTTAAAAAAAATTATTTAATTAAAAATATATCAAATATTTAAAAATCGAATACCATTTATTTATTTAAAAAAAGATTCTCGGTCTTGTCACAAGGTTTTGTCAAACTTTTAAAATTATTTAATTAAAAATATATTAAATATTAAAAAATCGAATACCATTTATTTATTTAAAAAAAGATTCTCGGTCTTGTCACAAGGTTTTGTCAAACTTTTTTAGTCGTTGAGAAAATGGAATTGACTCGAGAAAATTCAAGAGCGATGATTTATTATGACATTCGAAGTGGTTTAACACAAAAACATTGTGTTGACCGGATGATTTCTGCATTTGGTGATGAAGCCCCATCCGAAACCACAATTTATCGCTGGTTTACTGAATTTCAACGTGGACGTGTCAAGCTCAGTGATGATCCCCGTCAAGGTCATCCAAAAACTGCAGTCACCCAAGAAAACGTTGATGCTGTGCGTAAGCTGATTGAGAAAGATCGACATGTGACATACCGCAAAATTCAAGCTACTTTACACATTGGCATGAGTCAAATACAAATAATCTTGCATGAACAATTAGGTGTAAAATAGTTGTTTTCCCGATGGATACCGCATTCGCTCTGTGAAGAGCAAAAAGCGGCTCGCGTTACTTGGTGCGTCAGAACTCTCGAAAGATTCCACGCAGGATCCTCACATGCTGTATACAACATCGTATCAGGGACGAATCCTGGATATATGCGTACGAACCCGAAACAAAAAAACAGTCACGAGTTTGGGTGTTCGAAAGTGAGTTAAAGCCAACAAAAATTGTTGTAGTTGAGTGTTGCAAAAAAAAAATGGTTGCCACGTTTGTCTCCAAAACCGGCCATGTTACGACTATTCCTCTTGAAGGACAAAGGACGGTTAATGCAGAATATTATGCTAGCATTTGTTTGCCACAGGTTGTTTCTGAACTCCGTAAAGAAAACTGCAACTGCCGCATCAACCTCCATAACGACAATGCGTGTTCACACACCGCACACAGAACAAAAGAGTTTTTAGAGCAAGAAAACATAGAATTATTAGACCATCCGCCGTACAGCCCCGACCTAAGCCCTAATGATTTCTATACTTTCCTTAAAATAAAGAATAAATTGCGTGGACAGATATTTTCATCACCTGAAGAAGCTGGGGACGCCTACAAAACGGCCATTTTGGAGACCCCCACTTCCGAATGGAATGGTTGCTTCAATGATTGGTTCCATTGTATGGAATAATGTGTCAAATTTCGCGGAGAATACTTCGAAAAGCAATAAATACATTTTTAAATAGTAATGTTGTGTCACTTACTTGATTCCCGAAACATGGGAAAGCACACTGACCTAGCTTAACAAAAGCCTATTCAATCTTGCCTTGAAAAAACCCACATTTTAATCGAATGGTAAGACATATGCTGGCAAATTATTTCACTATTTTTCTGTAGCTACGCATTATGAATGACGAAGGAAAACGTTTGGTTCGAATGCGTGGTACCTATATCGACAACGATTGCGTGAAACCAGCCGAGGGGTTGTACGATGATGGAATGGAGAGGGAGGAATTAAGTCATACAGTTGCTGCGCACGTTCTCTGAAATGTATCCTGTAAAAAACCGAAACCTAAAACTACCTTACGCCTATACTCGAGGCTGTTTGTAGTCTAATTCATGCAAAATTGTACTTGTGCGAGTGATCCGACTAGGTCTCGCTTAAGTGTAACTGAGGTGCTTAACGTGTTTGTATCATAGTGCAGGATAATTCTAGTTTTTGATTATTAGCTAAAACGCAGATGCGTTGTCACCCGTGAGGACTAAGACGAAATGCCTCATTTCCAGTAAAAAAGTGTCTCCGGTTCTCTACACTCACCATACGAAACACAGCAGCGTTAAGCTGCTATTTTACGCTTGTATTTTGTTAGAGCGTGGTCCTTCCCCGGTCGAGCCGAACCATTCGTGCTACAACTATACTACAAAAATAGATGCAGCATGGCTCTACTACGTATAACAGGTGTCGTAAGAGGTGACAAGGAGAAAAGAAACGAAATGGGCAGCAGCATTTCTAGGTGGTGTATCAATCAGTCTGTCCTTACCAGCTCCAGGTTACCACTCTTTTACCTATATGTGCCGCCAATTAGTAGTGCTTGTAATACTGTGTTACGTTACAGACTGTGAGGTATTCTAATTTAGTTCTCAGAGGTGACAACGCGTGTTTAGCCTTCTTTGTTTGATGTTTTCTGCAGGTGTCCATAGATTGCAGTAGCTACTTACTATCGGGTGGACTGTTAGTTTGTTTGTCGCGACCAGTTTCATGAAAATGATTTTTTTTACAAAATTTCATATAAATACGGCTACAGATACGTTGTCACCTCTAAAAACTAAGATGAATGCCTTGTTACGTTAAAATTATCTTCTTTGCTCGTTAGTCATTATACAAAAAACAGGAGCATTACATATGCTAATATTTTCACAATGAATAATTTACACCATTATTTATTCTACATTAAAATTAGTTATACAATACAATAGAATACAAAGTACAATAAAAAGTTATTAAAAATTAAACTGAAAACTAAAAGGTATTAGATCAAAAAAAAACGGCAAAGTGCGAGTCGGACTCGCGCACCGAGGGTTCCGAACAAATCTGTAGGTATATAAGTTACAAACTATAAAAAATATGTTTATTATATGATGTAAATAAAAATTTATGCTTTTCGCAATTTTCCTTTATCTGTGCTATAAAACGTTGCTTCGTACCAAATTTCAAGGTTCTGAGTTCACGGGAAGTACCCTGTAGGTTTTGATTCCCTTACGAATGTCGAAAATATGCGGCATAAACGGCTGTCTTTTGATTGCGTTGGCATAGAAGTTTGATTTTTTCACAGCTCTAAGGTACAGTAGACATGAGTATTTGATATGAATTTCAGCTTGATACCTCCACGCGTTCCTGAGAAAAAGGGTCTTGACAGACAAAAAGACAGACAGACGGACGGACAACAAAGTGATCCTATAATGATTCCGTTTTTTTTCCTTTTGAGGCACGGAACCCTAAAAAGAATAAATAAAAATAAAATCTTAATTAATATGGCATAACATCATCCCAATATAAATTTTTTACTAGTTATTTTTGAAATATGAGAAATTTCTGAGTTGTTGGGTTTACGAACAATCATTGGAACACAATGTAACAAACAGCACGTAATACCATTTTCATAACAAGTGCATCATAACATGCAATCAGCAGGTCGTGTAATTGTGGATCGTAGAATTCATCATGTCATAAAGTAGTCGATTATTTCGTGAAATTGTAGCATTTCATGGACTATGGCGCTGATTTTATATCATATTATGATATGGCTTGACTAGATCAATGAATAGAGAGCGTTTGACGATACTACCATCTAAACGCAGCATTGCTATTTCATGGTATTCTCATATCGTATATGGTTTTAGTGGAATTCACCACTCGAATTGCGCAGTTTTTAACAGAAACAGAATTTTAAAGGGAAACCACATCATTTTATGCCTAATTTCTTTATTATATGAATAGCCGCACCTTGACCTACTATCGCTGATATTACCAGATGCTTGCTTTTGTATGATATGGTCAAACGTGAATGGATAAATCGTACATGGAGGATAAATGGACAAACGTTGAAATTAATAAGATATGGTCTATAATAATTGGGTATATCATGAAATGGTCAGGCACTTCTTGATATGCTAAATTATATAATCTGACCACGAGATGTATAATAATACATACCTTCATCATAATACATACCAGAACTTATACCTGTTCTAAAATATTTAATTAGAAACGGATAGTATAGGTAATTTAGATTCGTGGAAATATTTTAGCAAAAGAAATTACTTAATTAGATGTCTTTAATATTTTAATGACAAAGAACTTTTAAATAACAGGGAAACAATGGATTAGGCTACAGAGGATGTGATAAGGCAAGAACAAAACAAAGGATTAAGGAAGGAAGGATTTTAGGTGGCCGGAGGCTCTATTTACTGGAAATGAGGAATTCCATCTTAGTCCTCACAGGTGACAACACATCTGCATTTTCATTTGTAATAGAGGATAGATGTAGATGTCTATGGGCCGCAGCAATCACTTACCATCAGGTGAACTGTGTGCTCGTTTGTCACCCTTATACTATAAAAATAAGATGTCGTTATGTAATTTAACACAATTTTATATCACTAACAAAACTGTGTTATTAATAGGAGTAATATACAAAGATGCAAAAGTGTTTAAAAAACCCTCCCTTACCACCTTAACATAAGGATGAAGTCCTCGATTCGGCTGTAGGATTTCTTTTGTATGTTTGGTTTAAAATTTGGTCTTGGTGAAGAAGTGCTTATATGGCATACAAATAACTTTTCCATGTCTGAATATGAGTTTTTCTTCAATACATTTTAGTAAACTGCCTCCACGTAATAGGAAAATAATCCTAGTAGGATGTTATGTTAATATATATAAAATATTCCTTAGTCCACTCAAAAGGTTCAAAATATTAAACTTTTACTAATAAATAAAAGTCAGCTACAAAGACGTAAAACTAATTAAATAATTTCTAGGCGGGGTTAGAATAATTAACCACTATATCTGGAGCTATACTTGAGCTGCGAATGTTGCATCTCTTTGCATTTTCGATCGCATTTACCTCGGGGAGTGCTAAGTGTAATCGTTCGGATTAATTCTGGCCCCCGCATTACAACAACGCACATCGCGACAAAATTCACGATATCATCCACATTATCCAGATGCTTGTGCATTTTGTGATTTACTAGAAGTTTTCTCCCTTGCGCGAGTTCTTTGTGGAATCGTTTACCACCGGCGTTTTTTCCGGACCGATCCTACCTAGAGACCTTCAAGAAACGAGCTTACTCCTTTTTAAAAGGCGGGCAACGCACCTGCGATTCCACGGTGTTGCAGTTGTTTGTGGCCGGCGGTTGACACTTTCTATCAAGTGAGCCACGTTCTCGTTTAAAAAAAATATTGAAGAAATTGCGTTCCACTTTGGTCAGAGAATAAAACATTCACTAAGTGGGCAAGAAAAAGTTGATATCATCTTTATTACATCCCTTCGCAAGTCCACTGCTGAACATAGAACTGTTCCAAAAAATGTCACAAATCATGATCCTGAGCCACCTGCTTCCATCTACTTTCTGTCTAGACAGTTATCGGTACGAGGCTGCCACTCGAGACCCTTTCTTCCCCATCGATTGTCGTCTCGTCAAACTATATATACGTATATATATATAAGGTTGGGGAAAAGTTTCTTCGTATTTTATATACAAATTTAAAACATTTTTAAAGTTTAGTTACATTTAATAATAATATGTATGTGACGGGACCAGCACCATTGCACGTGCGGCGCGGTAGCCGTCGGTGCAGTTATACAGAATTCTTGTAAATAACACGTGTTCCGCACACCTGCACCATTGCACCTGCAGTGGCGCTCGTTTTGCTTGTATAAAACGGACGGCGCGGCCACCGTTAGGACAGTCTTGGCTCTGACGTGGAACGGTACGCTTGTCGTATTCCGTTACTAGTTTGTCCTCGACTCGTTGGATAATTAATTCGTGTAAACGAATTAATTATTATTCCTAACTACAAAATTAGTCTCTGTACTATACTCAATTATCCTTTCTACCTCAGAAGTAGGATAAAGTCCCCATTTTGCCCACATTTAATCTTCGAATAGAATGAGGATTATTACATTTGTGGAAGACTGTAATGCATTCCGCATTGATGAATCTGTTTTTATGTTAAATACCGTAATGAAATTTGCTATGCTGCTTACGATATTTTCGTATCATTAAAGTGTAGAGAAAAGATAAAGTAAAATTATTTAAGCCAATTTTTTTTTAATTTGTTCGATTTGTATTAAAAGTACCCCGCAAGTATTTTCATTATTTCTTGATGTACCTAAATATGTTAACAAATGTCGAAAAAAGTTGGAGGCTTTCTAATTAACTTATTCAAGTTATGTTGTAATTTGATAGTTCACGCGAAAACATGATTATCATTTGCTATATTTTGAAGTTCAAAACATTTAAGGGATGTACCAAAATAAAGGATTAACTTTAACACGCTATGAATTGAAAATAATAAGTGACATTTTTGTGTTCTAATGTGTTGATCAGTGTTGCAGTTTGCTCCGAATATTGTGTCGTCGACAAGATTGGGGTTTGATGTCGAGGGATTCGTAGAAGTCTCTACAACAATGATCAATGAGGAAGATGTTGTGACGGCTAATCGAACATGGTCTGGTACGGCCGAGCGCTGGTAAGATTGAGCCTACACCGCTACAGACTGTAACTTATCGGCTGATCTTACGGCAGGGCAATTTAAGCGGCCGCCGAACAAAGGGTGCTTTGGCGCTGTAAATGGACGTCTGAGGTCGGCTTTCGTAGATTTTGCGCAGTTACCTCCTTCCCTTTGAAATGTTGTGGTATATGCCTCTACACATAGTTTCTGTTATTTTTTGCAATGTTTACAAATGTCATACTGTTGCCGTTTCTTAAGAGAATATGTGATTAATTTTGGAAGCTCGGAATTCCATGGTTCGCAATACATTTATCTCAATTTCTTTTAATTATACAAAGCAGTGCAACGATTCGCTAGAGCTAGTACGGCTACGGCGCGACGGCTTGCTGGCGCAATTGTGGCACGAACGCAGCAGAACGAAAAGCTGGAGTGCGTTTGCCTGAAGGTAGCCATATCGGCGCGTTCATGACTTAAATGAAGTCTGGAATGGTCGACCGTTGTAATATTTAACAAGAGTTAATATCTGTTAGCAGGTGGTGATAACTGATAGACCGTATGCTGTTCACTGTCAACCGCACGAGGACGTGCGACAGTCAGAGGTAGCCGTGTCTGTGCATCTAGAAAATACTAGAGACGTTGCAACATTCTAGCGAAGTAATTATTCTTGTGCAGGAAAGGAACATTGAGTTGCAGGAAGGCTGGCCTGTGCTGCACTGGGATGTGTCGTGTTGCTGTTGGTTTACATACTTAGGTGTTATCATGTCACTACGTCCCACACGATACACTTTTGTGTGATTGTGACAGGTACATGTTTGCGGTATGGTTGGTCTGTACCTGTTCTATATTGAATTGAAAAAAAAAGAGAGTAAGAAAAAAATATATTGTTCTTACTATCATTGCAGGGCTTTGTGCCGGTCCAATGATATGGCTATAGGGAATAGTGATTCCGGACTAGCGAAAACAGTACTTGAAAAAAAAAAGAGAAAATAGAAAAGCTACAGACTAATCATTCCGATCTCGCATAAAGTTGATTAAAGTTTTGTGGGGCTTACTGCCGGAACAAAACTGATTGTAACCCAAGTCTGAAGGGTCAATATAGACCGGACCAGACGCTGTTATGTCAGGATAGTCGAACGATGTTTTTTTTGTCTACAGATAACTAAAATTGTGATGGAGCGCGTGCGAGGACGCACGCATATCAGTATGGCCGTGACGGGACCAGCACCATTGCACGTGCGGCGCGGTAGCTGTCGGTGCAGTTATACAGAATTCTTGTAAATAACACGTGTTCCGCACACCTGCACCATTGCACCTGCAGTGGCGCTCGTTTTGCTTGTATAAAACGGACGGCGCGGCCACCGTTAGGACAGTCTTGGCTCTGACGTGGAACGGTACGCTTGTCGTATTCCGTTACTAGTTTATCCTCGACTCGTTGGATAATTAATTCGTGTAAACGAATTAATTATTATTCCTAACTACAAAATTAGTCTCTGTACTATACTCAATTATCCTTTCTACATATGTATGTGTCATTTTATTCGATAACTTGTTGCCATCTTGTATGTAGGTGAAGGCAGAAATCTTGGGATTTTTGACTAAAAAATGTGACAAATAGTTTTGACAGTCCTCTCTTGATGTTAACCTAACACTACCCAAAGAATTCTGAAGAGACCGAAACAGATGAAAATCTAAGGTGCAAGGTCATAACTATATGGCGGATGCATTAAAACTTCCCAAACAAGCTCTCTCAATTTTTGCTAAGTGGCCAAATATGTGAGTAGAGTGTGTGGTCGGGCGTTATCATGATGAAAGACCGCTTCTTTTCTATAGATCAATTCCAGCCCTTTTTTTCTTAATTTCTTGCTTGAGTCTCATTAGTTGTTGGCAGTAGAGATCCGAATCAAAAGTTTTGCCAGGCGGAAAAAGCTCATAATAAACGATGTCCTTCTAATCCCACCATACACACAGCATCACCTTATTGCGTGTATCACTTATTCACAAACTGTAGCGAAACCCAGATTAGGTTTGCTACGGTCTGTGGAGCTAGACTACCCTTTGACCATGATATTTTCGCACGTTCTTATCGCAAGTGATTCGTTATTCATCACCTGTGATTAATCTTTTAAAAATGGTTGGGTTTTATTACGCTTCAATAAAGAATCCCAAATGAGTACACGATCGACGATTTTTTTTAAGTGAACGAGAAACAAGTACTTTTTTTATAATTAGCAGTAAGTAAAAGTAATTGAATATCATAAGGTTTGTATACTCGTATGATTATAAAATATATAAGCAATCCAAATGATGTACCGGTAAAAAATATTTTAATCTACATTCTGTTATTGTATCATTTAGAATAGATAAATAAATTGTAAAAAGCGACACCGTTACCGTAACCGTCACAGCCTATTAAAATCTTTTGCTGAGCACAGGCCTCCTCCATATCTTGCCTCTTATAGCCAGGATATTTGCCATAGTTTTCACGCTTGGAAAATGTTTTACCGTAGTTTTTTATTTTAATCATTATTAGGAAGACGCTGCTGCTCATCCACTGATTTGTTTCCCTCTGTCGCCCCTTACGACACCCACGGGATGATACGGGGTAGTGGATATTCTTACACCGCTACTGCACGGTCCATATAAAAAAAAAGAAACCAAACTATATAACACAATTTCGTTTAAACATGTGAAGCCCTTGTGCATACAAAGGTGAATATAACATTTCCCTCGAAACTTTTTCAATATCAATAGGCTCTTCACTGTAGACCATTGAGTACATGTTACGTAGAATTGAGACCTTTTTTTCATACTCGTATATTTATAATAGAATTGTACAGGGATCTTGATAACTAAATTACGTACTTTAACATACAATACAAGCAATGTAAATAATATAAGGTTTAAAAACTAAAAACTGATCATAATCTGTTATGATAGTAATGGTACAACTACGCTGCAGCTATATTATGGTTTTAGCACTCATAGCTCACCTCGCGGTAAGGACCACGTTCTCACAGAATAAAAGCATAATATAGCAGCTTAGTATTGCTATGTTTCGTATTGTGAGTGTAGAGAAGCTGAGACCCGTTTTTCTGGAAATGAAGCATTCGATCTTTTTTTATATGATAAGGGTGACAAACGAGCACACAGTCCACCTGATGGTAAGTGGTTGCTGCGGCCCATAGACATCTACATCTATCCTCTATTACAAATCAAAATGTTGATGCGTTGTCACCCGTAAGGACTAAGATGAAATGCCTCATTTCTGGTAAAAAGGGCCTCCGGCTACCTGCACTCACCAAGCGAAACGCAGAGGTAAACCTCTACTTCACGCTGGTTTTCTGTGAGGTCGTGGTACCACCCCGGTTCGAGACGGCCCATCCGTGCGACAGCAAAAGCTGCCTCGTGGCTCTACCACTGTTAAAAATCTTGGTGTGACAACGCATTTGCATTTTGATGTCTATGGGACATGGCATTCACTTAACATCAGGTGGACTGTGTGCTCGTTTGTGATCCTTATTTCAATAAAAAACAAACTTACCAGTTCATAGTTATGAAATTATTTATTGTCACCGGTTCTTGTTACGTTTATAAGGATAGATCATTCAGACGTCTGATGGGTAAAACTAAATTAAAAGACTCCATTTATACAAGTCTTGCATATATATATATATATATATATATATATATATATATAAATATATATGCAAGACTTGTTAATAATATATTTATATATATCAATTTAGTTAATACTAGCTGTTCCTCGCGACTTTGTCCGGGTTTTAATTTTTTGGCGCGGAACCCTAATTATTATTCCGAAATAAAAGTAGCCTAAGTTATTCCTTGTAACATAAGCTATCTAGCAGTGAAAATCCCGTCAAAATCTGTCCAGCCGTTTCGGAGATTAGCCGGAACAAACAGACATACAGACAGACAAAAACTTTAAAATATTATTTTTGTTGTTAGTACCGTATTTTCATTTCATATGCATTTAGTAAAAAGCTGTTATTTTAACATTACAAACAGACACTTCAATTTTATTTATTTGTATAGATTAAAAAATGTATGTATAAGTAAATATTTGAATTAATTTTATTTCATCATCATCATTTATCATCATTATAGCCTATTTTTAACTGCTTAACATAGGCTCTATTTATTGCCACACAAGGGACCAATAGCCACGCTTAGCAGGCGTGTCGGCAATTCCAGTTTCTTATTTTCTAACTGTTATCAAGAAGAAGTTGCTACTCTCTGCTATGTATGTATCTTCTATGTATGAATGTTTCCCTCTGTCACCTTTTGCGATACCCACGAGACGATTCGAGTTAGTGGATATTCTTACACATCCACTACATAGTTTGAATTTAGTCACTTTAAAATTATATAGGACGCGAGCAAATGAAATTCGAGCCCCTCCTGGCATACAATATGTGGCAGCGCTATCGTCGCGCCATAAGCGAAATACATTGAAGCCTAAATCGCGTTAACTAAGTTCCAAAGTTAAAGCAGTATAATTAGAATAGCTCCGAACTCGGAGCGTTGGCCGCTCCCCGGGCAGATCACCTTGCCCGGCGGGAGATCTCCCCTTTTCCTTCCACCGTCCTCACTGGTGACCCCGATGTGATATGAACACGCAACCAACAACCTTCGGAAACTGCAACTTCAAAACCTTCTTCATCGTCCTCAAGTACCCAATTCATTCGATCCGGAGCAGATATTGTCTGCAGTTTTCACGTTCTGCAAGCCTAGGTCTAGCTTTACAAAGGTTCATCGCAGCTCTGGAATAATAATGCTTCCTGTTCCTTCAAGCTACTCTCTGCGCTACAGTTTTCGGCACGGCTCTGAACCTTACTGCTCACCTCTGCTTCAAAGCACTCTCGCAGATTACTTGCCTTCTTCTCGACTCACCGCAGACTACAAGGCAATCTCTGGCACTTACTCCGGCTTATCGTTCTCACCGGCATCACTCGCAAATGCGTAGTATGGCATGCATTACATACCGGCATATCGTTTGCACCGGCGTCACTTGCCCTTACGAACACAGCATGCATTCACCACCAGCATTAAGGACGCACCGGCAATCGGATTGCACTATCGACCTCCGGTTGAGAAGGGGGTGATGTGGCGGCGCTGTCGTCGCGCCACAAGCGAAACACATCGAAGCGTAAATCGCGCTAACAAAGTTCCAAAGTTAAAGCAGTATATATAGAAAAGCTTCGAACTTCCACTCGGATATATATAAAAAACAGAAGTGACACGCGACCTCACAATTCACTTGATGTTAAGTGGCATTCCATAGGCACCTGTAGCCAACTTCAAAAGAAAAAAGTTGCAAATGCGTTTTCATATATAAAGATTGAAACCTCACAGCCTGTGATTATACTAGCTCCCTATACCATTCAGACTGGCACAGCAGAGCAAGCACTACTATTTGGTGGCAGGAATAGATAAAGCGGTACCAACCCAGACAGGCTTCTATGCAGTAAAATGAGTTCTACTACCCAGTTTTATTACGCTATAGCCTATTTACGCTTGGCCTATTTACAATGTATAATTTTTAAACATGTATCACATTTCTATTTATATCAGTTTATAAACTTACGGCAACATTTTATTAACACAACTTTCATCATCATCATCATTACAGCCTTTCATAAGTCCACTGCTGAACATAGGCCTCCCCCAAGGAATGCTACAAAGCACGGTCCTGTGCCACCTGCATCCATCGACTTCCTACATGTCTTACCAGGTCGTCACTCCATCTCGTGGGGGGTCGCCATACACTTCGCCTACCGGTACGAGGCTGCCACTCGAGAACCTTTCCTCTCCATCGGTTGTCGGTTCTTCGAGTTATATGGCCGGCCCACTGCCACTTCAGCTTACTAATCCGTTGGGCTATGTCGGTTACTCTGGTTCTACTGCGGATATCCTCATTTCTAAGTTTATCACGCAGAGAAACCCCGAGCATAGCCCTCTCCATTGCTCGCTGAGCGACCTCGACCTTCCTCATACGGCCAGCAGTGAAGAACCACGTCTCAGATCCGTAAGTCATCACTGGCAACACGCACTGGTTGTTCAATTTCGTTTTAAGGTTTTGAGGTATGTCTGACGAGAAGATGTGTCGTAGCTTCCCGAACGCTGCCCAGCCGAGTTGAATCCGTCGATTGACCTCTCGGTCGAAGTTGGACTTACCTAGTCGGACTATTTGTCCTAGGTAAACATACTCGTCAACAACTTCAAGCTTAGTGCTCCCAACAACTACCGGCATAGGTGTGACATGGACATTAAACATGATCTTTGTTTTGTCCATGTTCATCTTAAGACCTATCCGTTAGGAGACACTATTGAGGTCATTGAGCATGGTGCTTAGTTCCTCCAGCGATTCTGCCATAAGGACTATATCTTAGGCAAATTGAAGGTGAGTGATGTACTCGCCATTGATGTTGATACCGTATCCTTTCCAGTCCAGAAGCTTGAAAACGTCTTCCAATGCAGCGGTGAAGAGTTTCGGGAATATTACGTCACCCTGTCTTACACCTCTCTGCAATTGGAAAGGTTTCGTACTCTGGTTCTGTACTCGGATAGACATCGTAGCTCTACTGTAGAAGCACTTCAGCACTTCGATATACCGACAGTCAACTTGGCACCGCTGAAGGGACTGCAGCATCGCCCAAATTTCGACGGTATCAAAGGCTTTCTCATAGTCCACATACGCCAGACATAGTGGCAAATTGTACTCTTCGGACTTCTGTACAATTTGCCGAAGGGTATGTATGTGGTCTATGGTGCTAAAGCCCTTTCGGAAACCAGCTTGATCAGGAGGCTGGAAGTCGTCAAGTCTGCACGCGAGACGATTCGTAATGAATCTCGAAAACAGCACGTAGACGCGGCTCAGAAGGGAAATCGGTTCTTCAATAGAGCGTTGTCACCTTTCTTGAAGAACAAGACCACCGCACTTCTGCTCCACGCCACTGGTGTAATGCCACCATGGAGGACGGAATTAAAAAGCTTCTGAAGGACTTCAAGTACCGGTGTTCCACCCCCTTTCAGAAGCTCCACTGTAATTCCATCCTCGCCTGGGGCCTTGCCGTTTTTAAGGTGCTGGAGAGCCATTCTAATCTCGCTCAGACTGACGTCCGGGATATCTTCGGAATAATGTCGGATAAGACTCGCTCTTGGATCGTTACTCACACTTGCGTGTGGCTGCAACGATGACGTGTACAGCTGCCTATAGAACCTCTCAATCTCACTCAAAATCTCAGGTGCCCCGGAAACGATGCTGCCACATTCGGTCTTCAAGCTTGACAGTTGGCTCTTTCTGCAGACAGATCTCTGGCAAAGACTTTGGAGCCTTGGATTCGCTCTATCGCTTCTTCAATACAAGCTGTGTTGAAGTTGCGTAAGTCCCGCCGCATGCATTTGGATATCTGTCTGTTCAGTTGCCTGTATGCTGTCAAATCTGTTGAAGAATGTAGCTTCATATCCCGTCTTACAGCCATGAGATTAAGAGTGTGATCGGAGAGTTCTTGTGTTCGTCTGCGGCGGGTCTTGCAGAACTTAGCTCCGACCGCATGGATAGTTTCCACGAGCTTCTCATTCATATCGTCCACTTCAATGCAGTCTTCAGGCACTGAAAACGGTTTTGTAACTCCAGCTGCAAGGTTTCGGGACTTTGGGGCAGAGCACGAGGGGGACGGAGCGTTGACTTCATTAGACAAGACCTCTCCAACTTAACATTTAGGTTCAGTGTGCCTCTAACCATTCGGTGATCGCTACCAGTTTTCACCCTCGTGATCACGGAGACATCACTGAACAGTTGTCGTCTGGTCGTCATAATGAAGTTAATCACATTTTTTGTGGAACCGTCGGGGCTCGACCAGGTCCACTTTCTGTGGGGCCGCTTCTGGTAGAAAGAGTTCATCATAAAGAGTCCCTCTATCATAAAGAGCAATACAACTTTATGTTACTTTTATTTTAAACTTTGTAAGAAGACTTTCATTGTCTTATTTCTTACATAAAATCTTAATGAATCCTAACCTAAGTATTTTTTTTTATTTTATCTATATGGAGTTGGTATTGTGGCTATGTCACAATAATTCTGCCAATGTCCGGTCTTTGGTCTGTAACACCTTGTCTTGAGGCTTTTCGGTGGAAAAGAAGTTAGCGGTTATTAGGTGAAAGTGTGGATAAAAACAAAGCAACTAAATACATGAATTGTGGAGCACACAACATAGAGCAAACATCTAGTTATAGGAGGGGATTAGTCTGGGCAGTGAATAGAGAATTAGGTTTAGCGAAATTTAGTACACAATAATTAGAGTTTAATATTATACATTTGAATATATTTTGAGATCATATTGACATATATGGAAGGGGATAGTTAAGAGGGAATTGATATTCACTGGTCGAGGGATTGTTTTGGGAAGAATGTCATATAAAGAAATTGGGTAACCTAAGTATTTAAAGCTACCCTCTAAAGCTTTTTTGTTTAAGTGTGTTCTTGTAGATTTACAGATAATGAATTATTTTGAAATGATAAAAAACCCATAAAAACAACAAATTAAAATAGTCATACTTACTTACCCGTTGCCTAAGAAGTCACAAAAATGTAGTTTCGTAAGCGCAATTGTACAAAAATAAACTTTTTTAACAATCAATAACGTGTTAATTGTTAAAAATCAAAATTACTTGTATGCAAATGTCAGTAATTGCTCCTTGTGCCCGGCCTATTTATTATTTTTATTATTTTTGCCATTTTGGAATTTGGAAGTTTCGCTTTTAGTTTACCGCGAATCTTCTGTAATAGTGTATGTGCGTTTCGCTGCTTGCGCGAATTGCTTCAAGTGATTTATTTTTCGTAAGATAAATACAATTATTCAAACAATTTTTTACGGAGAAATGGACAATTATTAGCTAATTGACTTTGTGTGTGTACATAGTGTTTTAAGTACGTTTATTTTTAATATTTTTCCCCTTCCCCCATCAACATGGTAGCGGAATTAAACGAAAGACTACCCCGGGAGAGTAACAGCACCCCTGGAGAATCCCTCGCTGTGCATCCACGACCAAGCTACTCCACTCCTAGGCGTGCATGGGGGGGGGGGGGGAATTCCGCTCGCCACTAATACTGCTCGGGGCAAGCGGAACAATAAGAACAAGGTGACCCCCGAATTTTTGCAACATCAGGGGACTTCATTCCAACCTAAACGCTGTCCACTACCATCTAGAGATGGCGCCGCCGGCCTTGCTCTTTTTAACCGAGACTCAGATGTCCTTCGCGGTTGATACTTCATATCTCTCCTATTTGGGGTACCAATTAGAACACTCCTTTGAGTCCCGGGCTCGATTTTGCGTGTACGTCAAGAGGACATCTGTTTTCGACGCCTCGGCAGTCTTTAAGGTACGGATCTGTCTATCCTATGGCTGCACGTAGACAGCGATGACCATCCCCGCGTCCACGGGTGCCTATAGGTCCCATAGCGGTAATACCGAAACAGACTGACTCATCGACTACCTCCAAATGACTTCAGATTCCTTGATACAGCAGATCCCACCCGCAGAGATCGTGATCCTAGGCGATTTTAACGCCCACCACGCCGAATGTCTCGGTTCACGTTCAACGATCATGCGGGGAGATCTATTTATAACTTTGCTTTTGGATATGGTCTTACACAGCTGGTTACTTCGCCTACGCGGATTCCAGACGTGGGGTATCATGAACCTTCCCGGTTGGACCTTCTGCTGACCTCTCATCCAGACGAATATCAGGTTTCCGTCGACGCTCCTTTTGGCTCGTGGGACCATTGTCTTGTCTGGAGTGTGGTGCCACTCACACTAACTGGTGGGTACCTGTATACGACTACGTATAAGTATACTTGTCATAGTTAAGAAATAAATCAGTGTGTTACTTGCAAGCAGTAGTTTCACTCGTGCCCCCTATAACGCATACCTACCAGTGGCGACGAATACCCACATATTATTTTTTTAAAATGGCTACAACGCAGTTCGGAATTTTATCAATTTTTGACCACAATGTGCAGTCACGGAATACGTACAAAGGCCGCCTCACGCAGTGGTTCATTGCAAATAATATTACTTCTGCAACTGATGTTTGAGGGGAAAAAATAAGAGCGATACTCCTGAGCGCACTCTCTGACGGTACATACCAACTAGCGTCAGATCTTGCACTGCCTAAGGAAGTCCAAGAGGTGCCATTTGAGGATATCTTGAACATCCTGTTTGGGATAGGATGCGGTCTTTTTTTTGCATCCTACCACTCCGCCCCCAAGTGCTGGTTTGCTCCTAGCCGAGAGAGCCCAGCGTTGTTGATAAATTTCTTGCTGATGTCGTATGGAACTTTTTATTCCATCCTTTGTGGTGCTCATCGGATGCAGTTCCCAGCGATGGTTTGGTCGCTCCTGTAAAATAGCATTACGCTATGAATCAAGCACTGACCATCCCGCGGTGTGATTTCGGCATGCCGGATGTGCGGTTTACACAGGGCTCGGTTCGCAAAGCACTCTTCTCCCTGGATGTCAGCAAGTCGAGTGAGCCTGATGAAGTCCCTCCCATTATGCTGAAGACGCGTGCTCCGGAGTTGGCACCGGTTTTAACGCGTCGTTTCCAGTACTCTTACTCCCAAGGCGTAGTCCCGATTTCATAGGAGACAGCTTTGGTCCACCCGATCCCTAAAAAAGTCGACCACTCAGACCCGTCCAACTACAGGCCTATCGCCATCAACTCGATCGCAATCTTCGATCGGGTCTGGCACAAAGCGTTCTTTCGAAGCTCCCTTCCTATGAGCTTCCCGAGGAATTGTGCAATTAAATCACCAGTTTCCTTGCTGATCGGAGCATCAAGGTCGTAATAGACAGTGCCTGTTCTGAGGACACGCCTACTAACACTAGTGTTCCACAATACTGCTTGCTATCACCAACACTGTTTCTTTTGCATATCAATGATATGTTACAAGCTGGTAATATTCATTGCTATGCAGACGACAGCACTGGTCGTCTGCATAGCAATGAATATTACCAATGAAAACGTCGCCGAGTACCGGAAAAAACTTGCGTCTTAAGTCGAGTCTTTGCCGAACAAAGTCCCGGATTGGTGGCTACTAAATCTAGTTGAGTTCAATCCCCAGAAGATACAAGTTTACACGCTTACCGCTAAAAAGAACCCCTTTGTCGTATCTCCTCAGTTTCAAGGCACTCCCCATGCTGCTTCAGTTAGCATCGAAACCCTCGGCGTCGAAATATCGAATATTGCGCAGTTTCGTGGTCACTTGGAAGGGAAGGGAAAATTGGCCTCTAAAAAGCTTGGCGTGCTCAGCAAAGCGAGACAGTATTTTATGCCAGCACATCGCTCGCAACTTTACAAAGCGCAAGTTCGGCCCCACATGGAATACCTACTATTTTCATCTCTGGGCCGGGGCATCCCAGTGCCAGCTCCTTCCACTTGACCGCATCCAACACAGAGCGATTCAAATCGTCGACGACCGAGTTCTTTCTGATCGGCTCGATACACTGGCGCTGCGTGGGGATGTTGCATCCCTTTGCATTTTCTATCGAATCTACCACAGCGAGTTCTCTCAGTAATTGTTCGGATTAATTCAATGCCAAATTTCACGAACGCACATCGCGTCAAATATCGCGATAACATCTTCACCAACTTGATACTTGGCGGTTCACCACTGTGCTTTTTATTAGGAGTTTTCTTCCTCGTTCAATTTCTCTGTAGAATTGTTTACCACTTGTGATTTTTCCGGACCGATACGACTTAGGGACCTTCAAGAAAAGAGCTTACACCTTTGTAAAAGGCCGGCAACGCATCTGCAATTCCCTGGTGTTGCGGTTGTTCATGGGCCACGTTAGTTTTTTTTTAGTTTCGAAAACCTTACACTAGGATTTTTTCCTGTATCGTGGAGGCAATTTACAAACATAAATTGCACGAGGACAAACAACCAGACCCAGAACAATTATCTGTAGGCAATACAAATACTTGATCCGTGCGGGATTCGAGCCCGTGACTCCCAGCGTAACAACTTATTGCTAAGCCACTGCGCCATGGAGCCGTCTAATCGTAGTCACTTACCGCCCGTTGAACCGCAAGCTCGTTTGCCCCCTTTTCTATATATAAAAAAAAAAACAATTATTTTTTGTGAGCTATTTTCATATGTCGGCAGATTTCGATGTGTGTTCCTTAATTATGCCTTAAATATTCGAAACGTGCCCCCTAAATAAGGTTTTTTTATGTTTCAACATGATGAAATATATATAACGATAAAAATAACGATATATAATATTTACCGTGTTACTTGGTCAGACGTCGAGAGCAGAATTCCTAACGTTATTCAAAATTAAATTATCTTTTAACCGTTAGCAATGTTTATCCCGTAGATCCTACATATTTACCGAGTAAACGTTTAGGGTTTTGCGTGACCTCTGGCTTTTAGTAATGAACATAGAACTTGTTATCCTCACACGTGATTATTATTTGACGAAGTTTCTTAGTGAATACAGATAAAATATTTGTAGGCCATACAATAAATGCACTGAAAACCTCTCTGAAAAGCAAGACCAGTGCTTTATAATGAGGCGTATATAGGCTTTAACTTTGTTCTACCGGTACCGTTACTGCCTTTTCATGAATTATTAAAAAAAACCTCTCAAAACCTATCAAATACCATAGATTGCCTCGTAGGGGGAGATATTTACCATAGATGCCACGCTGCAGGCAGGTTGACATACACAGTTTATTAAGTGTTTATTAGTAAAATGGTGTTGTCCATCTCCTAGTTTGCTTCCTTCTGTCACCTCTTCGGACACCCACGGGACGACATGGGGTACTGGACATTCATACATACTCTGACAGTCATCATGGTCAACTTTATTTTACTTTACATTTTGGTGTCGTAACAGACGACTATGAAAAATGTCAGAAAGATGTTTTTGAATATTTAATATATTCAAAAATATCGTGTTTTTAAATATATTAAAGTAATTTGCCAAGATTTGGATAAAAATAAATTAAAATCACGTGTATCACGTAGTCTCAAGAGCGACTCCTGACCTGCGAGGGAGTGCGGAAGATGCTCTGCAACAAACCTTATTTAACATTTTTTTTTAAAGTACAAAACGTTAACGCCACACCAGGATTTTCTCCTGTATCATGGGGGCAGTTTACATACATAAATTTCACAAATTTCACAAGGACATACATCCAGACCCGGAACAAATATTTGTAGGCGATACAAATACTTGGTCCGTGCTGGATTCTAACCCGCGGCCCTTAGCGCAGCAACTCATTGATAAGCCACTGAGCCACGAAGCCGAAAATAATATTTGACATCTTAAGTATAATGCATTTCCGTAAAGTAACGCCTGATTCTATTACTACACGGCAAGTATATTTTCTAACACAAAATAAAAATACTTTGAAAAAGGTTGCGACTTCGAATCCATTGCTGTAGTGTTGTGAACCACTCCTAAACAAGAATTTTTATCTTACTTTGAACGATTGACAGAAATATTATTAACGCATTGTTGGAATTTTTTAAATTATATACCGTTGATTAAAAAACGGATTCATTCAACAGATTCACGCTACGTGCCACTTTTCCGTGCAGTTAATTATTACTTTATCATTGAATTTTGCATTCTAACTGCAAAGACTAGCCCTTTTATTTTATACTTTTTTAGTTACGACTTCGATAACATAGTTGATTTGATGTATTTCATGAGTGCACAGGATTACATCGTCAATTTTTCATCAAAATTACGTTCATAGGACGGTTGGTACTTTAATAATTACGAATTTAAAATAGATTCTATAATTATCAAGTTATAGTATTCATAGTGTATGTTTTTAATATGGTATATATTTCAATGATATGTAAATAAATTTTTAATTTTATTCCAATTACAACTAAAATATAATCCTATAAATCTGATGTGTAAGGGTTTTGATGAACACTCACGGCTGGACATGTGAACCCCAAGTCCAGTCGCGGATTTTAATCTAATAAAATGTACATTTATTTTAGTGCACCCGTAAGAAATATTACTGATAGCGCAGTAAAAATAAAAAATAAAATAAACCTTTATAATTTTCTCTCACAAATTGTACATTGCATAGTTTATCTTTTAAAAACATATATATTTTTTTATAAACAAAACAAAGAATGCATAAATTTGTGGGAGACGGGAGTCCAAACTAGGATACCCTGTGCTATGGATCTCCCGGCTCCCCATTTAGGATGATCAACTAGATTTTTTTTCCTTTTATTATATCGCACGCTTAATAATATACTGACCTAACTAAAAAAAAGTGTTTTTTGGAAAATCGCATAAAACGTTTTGGCAATCATGACTTGTCTTACATAATAGCCTAAAATTTAGTGAAAAAGCATAATAATAATGAAATAATATATTGTAGGAATAGTTGATGAACTAATTATTGATATACAAATGATATTTAGAAGAAATTTTGTTTTTAATTATTTTTTAAACGTTTAAAAATGATGTATGTGACATAAGTCTGTTTATTATTAAAGCCAATTATACATCGTTCTAGTACTGATGTCACATTTTGTAATAAGTCTTTATTTTATCAAATATCTACCTAAATATTTAACATTCTTATGTATTTTGTTTGTATTGGTTAAAATAATAAAACATTTTTTATATTTTAAGTCTTTTACTGTGGAATTTGAAACAAAATTAAATCAAAAACAAAGTATATTTAGCACAACTTTTTGTACTTATTTCTAAAATAAGTATCTATTATTATTTTAGTTTTAAAATTTAAGCATAAGCATAGTATGTTTGTATGTGTTTGTGTGTGTGTTTGTGTGTGTTTGTGTATGTGTTGTGTGTGTGTGTTTGTGTGTGTTTGTGTTTATGTTGTGCGTGTGTGTATTTGTGTGTGTGTGTGTGTGTGTGTGTATGTGTGTGTGTGTGTGTGTGTGTGTGTGTGTGTGTGTGTGTGTGTTGTGTGTGTGTGTGTGTGTGTGTGTTTGTGTTGTGTTTGTGTGTGTGTGTGTGTGTGTGTGTGTTTGTGTGTGTTTGTGTGTTAGTGTATATGTGTGTTTGTGTTTGCGTGTTTGTGTGTTTGTATGATTGTGTGTCTTTTACTGTGTAATTTGGAACAAAATGAAATCAAAAACAAAGTATATTTAGCAAACAAATACTACTGATGAGAAAATCGATGCGATAGTATTACTAACGTTTAAATTAAAACGAAAGAAAGTAAAAAGATTCGTCTCTTGTAATGCGTACAGCAAAGGAGTAGAATAATTTGCCGGCGTCTATATTTCCATCCGAATACAATTTGGGCGTCTTCAAGGCAAGTGTGAACAGGCTTTTTTTACCCTAAGACAGTGCGATTTACCATTTAAGGCTGCATCCCCACTTACCACCAGGAGGGATTGTAGTCAAGCACTGGCTTATAATATGTAAAAAAAAACTAATATAATGATTACAGTTATCTATAATTTGTTACATACATAAGTAATTAACAATAAAAAAAACTACTAATATGGTAAAAAAATATATTACATACTTAGAATTTGCAGTATTACTCAAACACTGCCTTACATCTGGCTATCTATTGTGGAAGGAGGAGTTTTACAAGCAAGTAGATGGAGTGGCGATGGGCTCACCTGTATCTCCCATAGTCGCCGACATATTCATGGAGGATTTTGAGGAGAAAGCCCTTCTTACTGCTCCTGTAAATCCAAGATTCTACAAGCGGTATTTAGACGACACTTTCACAATTTTACCATCTGACAAAGTAACTGCATTTTTAGACCACCTTAATTCCATAAACTCTAAAATACAATTCACAATGGAGTTAGAGGCAAACAATTCTTTAGCTTTCCTAGATGTTTTAGTCACTTGAAATCCTGATAACACTATTGGTCATACTGTGTATAGAAAAAAGACCCATACTAACCGATATTTAAATGGTGAATCGCACCATCATCCATCACAGTAAGCTACCGTGGGAAAATCTTTGTTTCAGAAAGCACGAGGGATCTGTGACAGAAAACATCTGGCCGCCGAGCTTCAGTACGTCGAGCAAGTATTGCAAGACAACAAGCTTCGGGTCCCGCGCCTACGTCACAGTGACTGAGTAAAGCCGACCACAGTCGAGCGTGTGCCTGCTGTACTACCCTATGTCAGAGGAGTCACAGACAAGGTTGGCTACATCTTGAAGTGAGCTTCTATTAAAACATACTTCAAGCCGCCGAAGAAGATTAGTCAATTTTTACCATCCGTCAAGTATAATAACCCTCTACAAGATGCAGGAGTGTACAAGCTTGATTGAAAATGTGGTCTCTCTTACATAGGACAAACAAAAAGATCCATTAAAACCCGCGTGAAAGAACATATAGCTGACGTGAAGCACCGACGCTCTGGGAAGTCTGCAGTCTGTGAACATGTTCAAAATTGTCCCCGCCATTATATCAGATTTGATAGACCACAAATCCTTGCAAAAGAACACCGATTCCTACCAAGGATAATACGCGAGGCTATTGAAATTAAAAAACATCCTAATTTCAATAGAGAAGATGGATGGGTGCTGCCATCTGCTTGGGATCCCATAATTAACAAAATTAAATCCAAACCCAAGCATAACACTGCAAGACTTCAGGATACTGTAAGTTCATTCTGCGTAAATCGACCAAAAATTAATATTAAAAAACTGAAGGTAGCCGGGCTAACTGTGACATCGGGACGTCAAACATCTCAGTCCCCCCCCCGTGACCACGGGTTGCTGTAAAGCACTCGAAACGTCAAGAATAAAAATAATAAAAAAAACGCGATGAAATCCGTAAAACAGTTTTATTCAATATTACAAATGTTTCTTACTATTATTTTATTTATTAGTAGTAGTTTTTTTGTTGCTCATAATAACGTAAAGAGTCAGTTGCTTGTATGCATTAGAATTTCACAAAAATCATAGTAATTGACTTATTCTGTTGTAAGTCAATTGCCTGTTAAAACTCTATAGTATCTAACTTTAACAAGTGAAGTATTATCTGTGAGTTGGAAAAGAAATAGGAAGCGTGATTGAGTTATGAGGATAGTGTATATTGTATTACTTTGCAGTAAATTTTGCTATTGGTGCGGCATATAATAAAAGAAGTATTAGCCGACTTCAAACAGAGTTTTTTATAGGATAAGGGTGATAAACGTGCACATAGTCCACCTGTCCAGCGTGCGTAAGTGCGTGCGTGCGTGCATGTGAGCGTGCGCGCGCGCACGTGTGAGCGTGTGTGTATGTGTGTGTGTGTGTGTGTGCGTGCGTGTGTGCATGCGTGCGTGCGTGCGTACGTGCGTGCGTGCATACGTGCGTGCGTGCGTGCGTACGTGCGTGCGTGCGTGCGTGCGTGCGTGCGAGCGTGCTTGCGTGCGTGCGTGCGTGCGTGCGTCCGTGCGTGCGTGCTTGCGTGCGTGTGTGTGTGTGTGTGTTAACTCGTACGTGGTATGTTAAGATGTGATTTGCAGTAATTGTTCTGTTTTTTCATAATCAAGTTTAAGCAGCCAATCTGATATTTTTTTAACATTCAAATTATGTTAGGTTAATGATACGGTGTAATTTATTTGCTTTGTTATATAGTTGACTACTTCTAAACCGGAAAAACTTTTGAACAAAAAATGTATTTACCGGAATAATTTCACAAACTTCATAATCTCTACTCGTACCAGAATCCCTTATTAAGTTAAAGTTAAAGTTACAGCTTATATACACGTCCCACTGCTGGGCACAGGCCTCCTCTCATTTCTGCTAGGGTTTTAGAGCAAGGAAAGGTCCGCCGCGCTGCCCTAATGCGTGTTGGCGAACTTCACATGTCTTCGAAATATATTTTTTTTCTTATTGGTCAAACATGCAGGTTTCCTCACGATGTTTTCCTCCACCGCCGAGCACGTGGTAAATCAGCACTTAAAATTGCAATTAACAATTTCATTGGTGCCGGCGGGGATCGAACCCGGGTTTCTCGCGTTCTGTGAAACTTACAGCGAGCGCTAACCATCTGAGTCAGTCTAGAACTGTAAGTTTAAAAGATGAAATAGTGTCAATAGCTTTTTGCAGATCAATAAAGATTGTGATACTTTTTTTATTGGAGTCTAATTTTTGCACATTAAATTCTGTAAAAATATGTATAGCGTCCGTAGTTGACTTGAGTTTACTCTTTCGAAAACGGAATTAACCATTTGAGAGAATTTATTATCTTCTAAACATTTTGAAAGTCTACTGTTAATTATTCTTTCACGGCTTAGATATAGACGTGAGTAACGATATTGGACGATAGTTAGTAAATGGTAAGTGGATGGTCTATAAAAATTTACTACATCTGTTCTCGATTAATAACTAAAAAACAGATGCGTGGTCACCCCTGAGGACCAATATGGAATACCTCGTATCCAGTAAAAGGGTCTCCATTTCTCTACAGTCCTCATACAAAACACAGAAGCATTACGCTGCTAAATAACGCTGATATTCTGTGAAAGCTACAACCCTAATATAGCTGCAGCGTGGTGCTACCACGTACAACCCACGTGTAACAAAGTATTAATTAAATTGGGTATCGCTAATAAAAGTTCTTCAGAGGCTAATAACTCTGATTTTGTCACAACTATGAAGGGCTGGAGCAAGTGTCTTATTTTAAGAAAGTCGATAACGTGCTTTTAAAAAACTACATACCAATTGGTCTTCAAAAATCATTACGAATCGACTTGCATGAATATTTGACGAATTCCACATTCCTGGTTTCGTAAAAACTTTAGTCTTATGTCCATCACACATCAATCATTCCTTAAATCTTTTAAAGTAGAACAAAGAGCAAAACCTGTACCTTTATCTTACCTATGAAAGTCTTTGACTCATTGGAAATTCGACTGGTGCTACAAACTTTTGAACTGAATATTTCCAAAAGAGAGCTACCATGTTATCCATCCGAGTATAGATTCAGAGTAACTTATCCAACTACAAAAACCTATATGACAGGGTTAACGAAATATCTCCGAAATCCCAAAAGTTCTTTCGTTTTAAAACTACTAGACAAAAAAGGATACGGGATCAACAAATACGACACTGTATTTTAATGTGCTGAAAATCTGCCCACGACATGTACATCATATTTATCAATTTATTATGCATGACTAATATGGAATGTAAATTTATTTTAAGATTGTGTTGACTTTTTGGCATGCTTTGTGTTAGCTACATAGTCGATTAAATAAATAAATAAAAACAGTGTCAGTAATGAAAAACTTGTCAACTACGCAAGTATTTATGTATCATATTAATAACATTTTATTTTAGCTTGTAACTGTAAAAGTAAAAAGTTAAATTACAGCCTATATAAGTCTCACTAGCAGACACATCCCTGGTCCAAAATAGATTCCTACGTAGTCCAAAACAGTACTAAATCAAAAAATATACGAATCACAGCAGCTCCTTTATATGTGAGAAACGCGGATTTTCACCGCGATATCGACATGCCCACCAGTCATTCGTAACTTAAGGAATTATACGTAAGATGCTTCAATTCGATTAAATATGAAATCCGTTGGTGGAAGAGGCGGGTTCGTACCGAATGTTATTTTTTCGAGAGGAATGTTGCCGCCCCAGGAGACGTCTCAAGAACGTTCTTCTTGATCCCGATGACGAGAACACTTCCATGAATAGGTTAATCCCCCCCCACACCATAGGAGGGGGAATCCGAATGTCTAACACTGTTAAACACACATATTAAGACCCTACAATAGTACAGAGCACTAGGACACACCGCGTCCCCCCCCCCACACCACAGGAGGGGGAATCCGAATGTCTAACACTGTTAAACACACATATTAAGATCCTACAATAGTACAGAGCACTAGGACACACCGCGTCCCCCCCCCACCCCCAAACGGGTTCCCGTCTTCTTATGGCGAGTGGCGTAGAACGATGATCCAGCTATGTTATGATTGAAGCACGAATGGTTCAGCTCGACCGAAGAAAGAGCATGCTCTCACGGAATACCAGCAAAAAATAGCTGCTTAATACAGCTCTGTTTCGTATGCTGAGTGTAGAGATCCAGAGACACTCACTATACGAGTTTTGATTCTTAATCTATAATTGATATAGATGTATATAGGTCACATCACCTACTTACAACTAGTTGGTGGAATGTATGTCTTTGCATTATGGTATCGGCAAAAGAGAATCCATGGTTGCATTACATCTAGTAGTTGTCGTAAGAAATGACATATGGTAGAAAGATCTCATGGCTTCCTGATAGTGATATATTCGTCTCTTTTACGGTGATGGAAAAAAGCATCAAAAGTAAAAAACCTCTGGTCAATCCGCCTAACGATCGTGATTCCTGCAACTGGAGGGGTCCAAGCGTAGCAGTATTTTTACTTAATGATTTCTTATTTACGCGAAGACTACACATTAAATGAAACTAATTTTTACGGATTTTTTCGCGTTTAATTTAACTTTTTTACTTCCCGACGTTTCGGGTGCTTTTCATCATCCGTGGTCACGGGAGGGACTGAGGTGTTTGACGTGCCGATGTCATAGTTAGCCCGGCTACCTTCAGTTTTTGAATATTAATTTTTGGTCCAATCTATGCAGATTGAGCTTATAGTATCTTGAAGTCTTGCAGTGGTATGCTTTGGTTTGGATTTAATTTTATGAATTATAGGATCCCAAGTAGATGACAGCACCCATCCATCTTCTCTATTGAAAATAGGATGTTTTTTTAATTTTAATAGCCCCGCAAATCATCCTTGGTAGGAATCGGTATTCTTTTGCGTGGATTTGTGGTCTATCAAATCTAATGTACGAGTAATGGTTGGGACGATCTTGAACATGTTCACACATTTCAGACTTCCCGGAACGTCGGTGCTTCAAGTCAGCTATATGTTCTTTTACGCGGGGTTTTTATAGATCTTTTTGTAAGAACACTTGCTAGAAGTGCTGAAGCTCGGCGGCCAGATATTTTCTGTCACAGATCCCTCGTGCTCTCTGAAACTAAGATTTTCCCCCTGTAGATAACTGTGCGAATCACAATTTAAATATCGGTTGGTATGGGTCTTTTTCATATACACAGTATGACCAATAGTGTTATTAGGAATTCGGATGACTAAAACATCTAGGAAAGCTAAAGAATTGTTTGCCTCTAACTCTATTGTGAATTGTATTTTAGAGTTTATGGAATTAAGGTGGTCTAACAATGCAGTTTCTTTGTCAGATGGGAAAATTGTGAAAGCATCGTCTATGTACCGCTTGTAGAATCTTGGATTTACAGGAGCAGTAAGAAAGAAAGCCAAATGTAAGCCAAATGTAAGGCAGTATTTGAGTAATACTGCATATTCTGTAGGCATGTTGTTATCTGCTAACTTCCTAGTTACAATTGAGATGCAGTCTTCAATAGGTAAGCATGCGAATAGTGACTAAACATCAAAACTAACTATAGTCTTATTGTCAGCGAGACGAAGGTATTTTCTCTCACAAACAAAATGGTAGGAATCCTTTGTGTGTGCTCTGGTGTGTCCCCACAGTGGTGACAATATTTTTGCCAAGTGTTTAGCCAACTTATCATATGATGGATCGATCTAGCTTACTATGGGACGTAGTAGAGCGTTTGGTTTGTGTATTTTCGGTAACCCATACAACCTCGGTGGTTTGGCACATGATAGTATTGTCGAATTCACGTTGAGATTTAACTTTTCGGAGTATTTCTTTATTAAGTCGGTAATTGTTTTACGTGTATTAGTTGTAGCGTCTATTTTGACCATTTGGTATGTACTTACGTCCTATAAAAGTTGTTTTATTTTGAAATTATACTCTGACGTGTCTATTATTACCGTAGCATTTCCTTAATCCGCGCGGAGAATCGTGAGCTCTGGTCTGTTGCGTAAGTTGTACAACGCTTTAATCTCGTCTTTGGGGCGATTTAGTTTCGGCGCTAAGCTTCGACGTAATAAGGATGAAATGTCTTGACGTATGGCCTCTAAATCTTCCTTACCAATATTATTCCTAAACGGATTATTCTAAACACTACAGATAATTTCCTCGTACGGAATTTTTTGTGGTGTCATTGCAAAATCCAAGCCTTTCGACAATAATTTTATTGTAGGCTCGTCCAGTGTTTGTTTTGATAGATTATAGACCGTGCGTTGTTTATTGTTTGCGTCTGTAGTCAATGGTTGCGTTTCATTTCTACGTTGAAATTGATGCTTGGCATTTGATTTGATTGTTAATTTTTGGTATTTTTCTATTTGTTTATTTTTGCATTCATTATATTTCGATGTTTCGCGTTTATTTAAAGTTTCAATGCATGTGGCTTTGTGGCATTCCTGGAAGAGGACTATGATCAGCAGTGGACTTATAAAGGGCTGTAATGGTGGATGGTGACGATGATGATTAGAAAGATGCCACTGCGCATCATCTGGTTTGTCACTTACGACAACCACCGTATAATATGGAGTAATCTATATTGTTACACCGCTACCATACGGTCAAAGAATATTTGATAAAGAATATTTACCTATAAGATTGGGGAAAAGTTTCTTCGTATTTATATTAATTTCTTAATCTCACAGCTGTTAGACGGGAAATGAAGTTGCATTCTTCAGTAGATTTGACAGCATACAGGCAACTGAATAGACAAATCTTCAAATGCGTGCGGCGGGACTTACGCAACTTTAATACAGCGTGTATTGAAGAAGCGATCGAGTGGAACCAGGGCTCCAATGTCTTTGCCAGAGATCTGTCTGGCAGAAAGAGTCAACTGTCGGAGCTGAAGACCGAATGTTTATCGTTTCCAGGACGAAAACCCGACGGTGGGTTCGGTGGGTATCGGAGCCAAACGCATGTGTGAGTAATGATCCAAGAGCAAGTCTTATCAGATGCTATTCCGATGATATCCCGACATCAGTCTAAACGACATTAGAAGAGCTCTCAGGCACTTTAAAAATGGCAAGTCCCCGGTCGAAGATGGAATTACAGCAGAGCTTCTGAAAGCGGGGGGAAAACCGGTACTTTAAGTCTTTCAGAAGCTCTTTAATTCCACCTTCCATGGTGTAGTGACTGCCACTTTGCCTCGCGTATGTGGACAATAAGAAAGCCTTTGATTCCATCGAAATTTCGTCGGTGATGCATTCCCTTCAGCGGTGGTAGTTGACTGTCGGTATATCGAAGTACTGAAGTGTTTGTACAGTAGGGCTACGATGGCTATCCGAGTACAGAAATAGAGTACGAAACCTATCCAACTGCACAGAGGTGTAAGACAAGGTGACGTTATTTCTCCAAAACTTTTCACCGCTACATTGGAAGACGTTTTTAAGCTACTGGACTGGAAAGGAGATAGTATCAACGTCAATGAAGAGTACATCA